>JAMPIV010013152.1:25000-89550 GCA_024509875.1 Oreohelix idahoensis
CTTCACAGTGTGCTGGGGAGAGAAAAGACAGACTTATTTACGACAAATCGTTTTTCTCAATCTACTCTTCAGTCTCTCCTGGACAAACACTTATTTGCCAGTTTTCCAGACACACATCTGCGCTCACACCGATTTGGTGCTTCAAACACACAAACGCACGTGAATACAATCTATATTAAACAAATAGGGGAAATGTTGGGCTTTTGGTATTTCCAACACAGTGCTAACTAGGTTTATGATGTTTATTAACCAAAAAAAAAAAAAATCAAATCACAAACAAATATCAAGTGTTACATAAAATTATCATAAGTACAGAAAATGCAAACAACAAGGTGGGGAGGGGGTGAAAAAGATTGGTATCGACTACGCCCTTCCCGCTTATTAGACAAAGATGAACCCAGTCCAAAGATAGATAGTTATCAGGAACATAAGTAATGTGACCTAACAGTGAAGTTAATTACTCTGAAAGAGGGGTTACAATACTAGTTATGGGTTGTAGAAAAAATCCTGTTATCCCAAATTGTTCTTCCCTTTACTAAGCAATTGAAAGGGAGGGGGTTAAACAGAGTTAACAAAATATCCCACTTAAAGGAACAATGCGGTGTATACAGAAAATGTATTGCCCGGTAGGCAAGTTAACAAATGGTTTGCAAAAAAACAATTAGATTTCCTGTCATTCATGCACGCGCGTGAGGATCCACACTCATACACACACACACACACACACTTACCGATTGCAGCATCAGACAATCCATAGAATTATATAAACAACAATTACTCTTGACACGTGAAAATGTCTAGTACTTCGATGTCCCGCCCCAGACGTAGCGAGGTTTGCTGATAGCGAATATTCCCACTAATCGCCGGACTTGAAGACTCAGAGTTATTATGTTTTATTATATGAAAAGGAGTCTATGGGATGGCACTGACACAATTCAATATAGGGGTGAAAATGAGGTCTCTTTAATTTCGCTGCTGGAGGTAAAATTCCTTCAAGGCGTGATGATAGCAACTGACCGGTATGGTTTAAATCCAGTGAGGAAAAATTAGGCTCAGTCACAATCAGGTAAATATGTATTCTCTCCCAGTAGAGCGGTAAATAAATTATCGCTACTGGCACTGTTCATCTTCCAGTTTATATTAAAGATTGTAATTACATTTGATGATTTATTAAAAAAAGTTCTTGGGGGTGCTTTCTTTCATGTAATTGATAGCTAGGTCGCATCGGACCGCCACAAGAATTATATTTAAAAATGTTCCATCAATATATCTGGATGTTAAGAACCGAGTCTGAAAAGGACTCTGTATGATTTCTCTATTGCTTTCTTTATGCTGGGATCGCAAAGGTTATGATCACTCTGTATGAAAGAAAAAGACATGTAATATACCGAAAAATCAAATAACATTCTAAAGCACGATGCATTTCCCGTTAAGACTATCTATATATATACCCTCGCGTATTTAATTATGTATTTAATAAACACTGCGCGAGTTCTAATGGTTAAAACCCACATCTATATATATATAGGACTTAACTAAATTTATTAATTATAAATTCCTTCGCGACTTTAGAAGTTACTTTAACATTTAAGCCTCTATTATTTTTGGAAATAATATAACAGGTATAACCTTACATTTACAACTGGGAACTATTGAGATGGTTTAATTTAATAAATTTAAATTAACACAATATCCAGTGAAATAGAATGAATGAACTAGACCACTGATCACTAGACACAGTTATATTTTACCGTTTTGCACAGAATAGAATTTGTGACGTACGTCTAGTTTGACAAGTGAATTCTCCCTGATATGATGGATGATTTAAAGGGACTTTTAGCTTTTCATAACATTAGAACCCCTGAACATTTGTTGTAACTTTTCGTTTGCCAGAACTCATTCCACCGGGACTCATTTAGTAGGCGGCACGAGATCAAAGAGACGAACTGAGGGATTTTAGGGGAGACTATCGGCGCTATCAAAGACAGTAGTGGTCCCTGCTACGAGACGCAGTTGCTTGCCGCTATTTTCGCGTCTCGGTGTCAATCGTAGAACCGAGCGAACGGGGGAAAGCGAAACGGGCAGCAGCGAGCGGATACGAAGACCAGGGGGCGGTTTCTTCTCTTGATTTGGCGGTCAGATCCCCAAAAGTTCGTGAGATCAAATAAGCTGTCAAGTTTATCATGTCCCACTCAACTTACATTCCATTTTAGCTAAATAGACCATGAAGAACTAGACACGTTATCACTCGCTGGCCAGACTTTTACAGAAGCACTAGCTTTATTGAAATCTGGTTATAGATTTTCCCCTGGATTTTATATATGTATTTGCAGTGTTTTCTATTCTGTGCAGAGCGGTAATATATATTGTGTAAAGTGATCAGTGGTCTAGTTCAGTCATTCTATTTCAATGGATTTTGTGTTAATTTAAATCTATTAAATTAAACCATCTCAATAGTTCCAGTGGTAAATATAATGATCTATCTATTATATTATTTCAAAAGATAATAGATGCTTAAATTAACTTTTAAAGTCGCGAAGGAATTTATAATTAATAAATTCAGTTAAGTCCTAGTTTTATAGATGTGGGTTTTTAACCACTAGAATTCGCGCAGTGTTTATTAAACACATAATTAAATACTCGAGTGTATTATAGGCTTAACGGGAAATTCATCGCGCTTTAGAAGGTTATTTGTTTTCGGTATATTACATGTCTTTTTTTTTCTTTCACACAGAGTGATCGTACCTGCGATCCCAGCATTAAGAAAGCAATAAAGAAATCAATCTAAGCAAGGCAAAGCATAAACAGTGTGTAGAGTTCCCCTGACGCAGAACTTGTTGAGACTGTGTAAATTTTTAATCTTTGAGGCGATTCTATGTTTGGAATTCCGCTATCTAACTTATAGCAAAGAAAGCACACCCAAAGACAAATTTAACGCACCATCAAACAACTTAAGTCGTAACGGGAAGAAGAACACTGGCCCGAGCTTTGTTAGTTTACTGACACAGAGAGATAATTCATAATTTCCTGAACAGTGATGTGACTAGTTTTCTCACTGGACTTAAACCATACCTCACGGATAAAGTGTACCAGCACGCGTAAGAATTTTATTATCAGCGGCATAGTCAAATATAGACCACACCATCCTCACCCCGGTATCAGAGACCGTGCCCTCCCATAGAAACTGTTATTAAGAAAAGAGACACAACTACAGATTCATTTTCCAGCGATTACGGGATCCTTTTATGTGCTGACCGCCTACCCGCTAATCTGGGGCTAGAACTTGAACAAACACTCATACATTTTGTTTGAGGTGTAACTGCTGTTGTGTTATTCTATGGAGTGCAAGATTTTTTCACAATCGGTAAGTGAGAGCAAGATGAGTGAAGGCCTTTGCTAGCGCGTGTATGAATGACAGGAAATTAATTCTTTTTGTGTGACCATTTTGTTAACTTGCTTACCTGGTAATATATATATCTTTTCTGTATACCCTACATTGTTCCTTTAAGTGGGATAGTTGATAATTTGTTAACTCTGTTTAAAACCACCTCCTTTCCATTTGCTTAGTAAAGGGAAGAACAGCTGGGAAGAACAGGTTTTTTTTCTATCACCTATACCTAATTTTGTAACACCTCTTTCAGAGTAATTAACTTCACTGTTAGGTTAACGTACCTATGTCCCTGATATTATCTATCTTTGGACTGGGTTTATCTTTGTCTAATAAGCGGGAAGGGCTTAGTCGATACCAATCTTCTTCACCCCTTCCAAACTTGTTATTTGCATTTGTGTACTTATGATAATTTATGTAATATCTGATATTTTTAGTGATTGATGTTTAAAGTGAATAAAATCACATAAACTCATTTAGTTCTGTGTGTTGGATATACCCAAAGCCCAACTTTTCCCCTTATTCGTTTAATATAGTTTGTATCAACGTCGCCTGTGTGTGTGAAAAAAAAACACCAAATCGGTGTGCGCGCAGATGCGGGTCTGGAAAACTGGCAACTAATTGGTTGACCAGGAGAGTGAAAGAGAAGATTGAGAGAAACGATTTGTCGTAAATAAGTCTGTCTTTACTCTCCTCCAGCTCGCTGTGAAGCAACTATTAAATCTCTACATTTTCTATCACTGAGCTTTCCATCATCATTTTTCACTCTAAACCGGACCACTATTTCTACGACTCTTTTCTCTCAAAATAAATTTACGACAATATTTGGCTGGCTCGTCTGGGATAATTTTGAGATACATTTGATGCACACATAATTGTGGGCTGGTTCTGGGATCTTGAGCTACAATTGAGGCAATCGCATAGCCGGGATAAAGATATTTTGAGTCTGATTTAGTTTGGGTCTAACTAGGTAGAGTGTGAATGATTTGTCTTTGTGAATTAGGGAAATAAATAAATAATTACACCCCTAGACAAACGTTCTTTAAGTATTTGGGTTGTCCACACAGCATATTTACAGGTTGTTTTCTCTCCACAGCAGTAGAAAGTACAGATAAACAAAAATATTTGCTATTTTAATTATCCTCTGGCGGAGATAATTCAATTTCTTTCTTTATAAGAGTTGCTGGGATTGCGTGATTGTTTTACAGTCACAAAGGTTTTTGAAGTTAAAAAGAGTTGAGCTTAGCTAAAGACGGATTGTTCTGATTTTGAAAAATTAAGTTAACAACGTCTCATCTCAATAATTGACTTTAGGGACGGAGTTTGTTGTCAGAGATTAAAAATTTATGGAAAATTTTTTTTTCTTTTAAATTGTTTTAATATAAATTTTTCTCGACTGTTAGTAAAAGTAGATTCTTTTCCAGTGTAACTTACCATTTAGTGGCATAGTCGCTTGCGTTTAGAGCCTTAATTGCCAGATAATAGCAGCGATAAGTTTGCACAGTACAGGTAGGAGGTAACACAGGTAAATTTATACTTGTGTTTTTTTTCCTCGTAGCGATTCAGAGTTCCTCCCTTTCGCGTTGCTTCTTACTAGTTCTCTAGGCATACTTCATCTTATTCTTTAACAATGGCAGAGAGGATAAAGATGAGGTCCATCTTGAGGCTGGAAGCGAAAGAGGCAGGATTAGATGCAGAAGCTGCAAACGCGTTTATTAACCAGGAATTGGAAATATATGACGCGGAGCAACAGAGAGCCGAAGCTGAGAGGAAGGCGGAGCAACAGAGAGCAGAAGCTGAGAGGAAGGAAGAGAAAGAAAGAACAGAGAGGAGAGAAGCCCAGGAGAGGGCAGATAAGAAAGAAGCGGAAGAACGTCTTTTGGAACAGAAGAAAATTGAAGCAGAGATGGAAACTCGCAGAGAGAGAGAGAGAGACAAGGAAAGACAGCATCAACTGGCGCTTAAGGCTCTAGAGAGTCGGGGCGCCTCTACTTCGACTAACGGAGAGCCGTCTTCGCCCCAGTCTCAATCAATGGACCTCTCCAGTACTCAATCTGCCCAATTAACTGCTATGTCGTTTTCTTTAGAATCTTTTCCTAGCCCTAACGAAAAAATTGACAGCTACCTAGAAAAATTCGAGAGACTCGCGAATCTTTATGGGTTAGAGAGTACCCGCTGGGCGCTCAAACTTTCAACGTCACTGAAAGGCAATGCTTATGACGTGTACACAAAGCTGGGACCGAATCAACATGATTACGACATGTTGAAAAAGGCCTTACTACAGCAGTTTGAGATGACTGCCCGAAAGTTTCTGCAGTTGTTCAGAAACAGCCGAAAAGAGAGCACGGAAACATTTCCCCAGTTTTCTTCACGTCTCACGGGTTATCTGACAAAGTGCATTGAATTATCTGACCTACCTCTTTCATATGAGGGACTCCTCGAACTTGTTCTCGTGGAGCAGATAAAATCCACTTTGTCGAATGAAACACGTAGATTTTTGGCGGAACAGGGGGCAGTCAGGCTTGAAGACATACTCAATAAAGCCGAACGCTATAGCAATGCAATGGCCGAACTTCCCAGCACTAAACGTAAACCCACCGATGAGCCATCTCGAAAACAGAATCTAGAGCAGGCATCCTATTCTTCCACTTCCTCTCAACATTATAACCAACGAGATAACAATACCCAGAAACCCCCCCAGGAAAAATCGAAATTCTACAAAACCCGATACCCCCCCAACACAAATTCTGATCAACCCAACAAGCCTACGTGGCAGCGCGGCCACCAAGGTCAAGGAAAAGGGAAGACCCCTACACCAGGAACGTCTGATCAGGGCAAACAAACCGGTGCAAACCGCATTGGATGTTTGCATACAGCCTCGAAAGGTAGAGTCAATGTCAGTGATTCTCAACCTGAGGGGGACCGACCCTCAACTCGAGGAACTGTAATTTTGAACGGTACCTCTACTACTTGTCTTTTTGACACTGGATTAAGTTTTGACTGTATTGTCGCTAGGCACCTAGTCAAACCCGGTCAGGAGACAGAGGAAACCGTCAAACTTAGTGGAGTTTTCAGGAGTGATGCACCCAGGACGCTTCCTATCGCACTGGTAGAAATACACTCTGACTTTGTCAGAGGAGTTATTAAAGCGGCCATAATGGATGATCCGATCTACCCAGTTATCCTGGGATGTAGATATGTGTTCATTGGGAGACCTAAGGAGCCGATTGTGGCAGCGGTAACCACAAGAGGGCAAGCCAAGAAGGAGAGGGAGCCTGCGCCAAACTTGTTGCCGAATGAACTGAAGGAGGCGCAACAAAAGGACCCTACTCTGGCGCCCTGCTTTAAAAAACTGCCCATGGCTAAGGACCCCAGACACAACGGAGACATTTTTTCTAAGGATGGTGTATTGTATCGTAGAACGGGCAACCCGGACACGGGGAATAACCAGCTCCTAGTACCGACGCAGTACAGAAACCAGATCTTAGAAATGGGGCACTCTCTTCCCTTTAGCGGACATATGGGACAAAACGCCACTATTCAGCGAATAAAAAACCACTATTGGTGGCCAGGAATGAACTCTGACATTGTCAGGTATGTGAAATCCTGCGCCCAGTGCCAACGGGTAGCACCCAAGCACTTGACACCCCCAGTACCTATGGGGCAAATGCCAATAGTAGGGACTCCATTTGAACGGGTTGCTGTCGACATTATTGGTCCTCTGGAAAAGACCAAAAGAAGGAACAGGTTCATCCTGACCTTAGTTGACACTTGCACTATGTGGGCCGAAGCCGTACCGCTACCATGCACTAATTCCAAGCATGTCGCAGAAGCCCTTGTGCAAATTTTTACACGGTTGGGATTCCCTCAACAAGTTTTGACGGACAATGGATCCCAATTCCGTAGCCTGTTAATGGAGGAGATCTTTAAGATCTTGAGGGCCAAACATATCCACACAAGTCCCTACCATCCGGCCGGAAATGGGCTCGTGGAACGTTTTAACGGTACCCTCACCATGATGTTACGTAAGCTGGGTCAGGAGAAACCGGAAGACTGGGACCAATATATATCGGCTGCCTTATTCGCCTACCGAGAGGTACCCCAAGCGTCTACGGGTTTTGCGCCAGCTACACTTTTATTTGGCAGACCTATTAAGGGGCCACTAGAAGCCTTACTTCGGTCCCTGACAGACCAGAAGGCTGACGAGACAGTCGTCTCTGCAAGCAAGTATGTATCTGAGCTTAAGGAAAGGCTAAAGCTAGGATGGGATCTAGCTACTACCAACCTTAAGAAAGCCCGCGCTAAAATTACTAAAAGATACAACAAAGCTGCAAAAGAGAGAGAACTACAACCAGGGGAGAAAGTCCTATTGCTACTTCCAACCGGAAGCAATAAACTTCGCATCGGATGGCAAGGACCGTTTACCGTCCTTAAAAAGATCTCACGTACCAACTACAAGATCTCCATCAAAGGAAAGGAGAAGGTCTTCCACATAAATCTGCTAAAGAAATATTTGGAAAGACCGGTGCCATCCTCCGAGCATCTCCTGGCTGTCGCCATAGCAACGGAAGACGAGGAAGATGATGATGGTTGCATGGAGTATCCATTGCAACCCACAGAATCCTTTAAAGATGTCAAGTTCGGCGACAATCTCTCACCAGAACAACAAACAGAAACCAGGGCTCTACTAAAACAGTACAGTGCAGTCTTAACGGATGTACCTGGTCGAACAAATCTCATTGAATTTGATATGAAATTAACAAACGAGACCCCTGTTCAAACCAGAGTTTACCCCATCCCGTACGCTAAAGCTGATGCACTTCGCGGAGAAATAGACAAGCTGCGTCAGGCAGGAATTATCAGTGAGTCTACATCTCCTTACAGCTCGAGTGTAGTGCTGTTGCAGAAGCCCAATAAGGAAGTTCGGCTGTGCATTGATTACAGGTTGCTAAACGCTGTAACGGAATTCCAGCCCGAACCTCTCCAAACTGTTTCTGAGTTGTTCACCAAGCTCAGCAAAGCAAAGATCTTCTCCAAGATTGACCTCAGCAAAGGTTATTATCAAATACCAGTCAAGGAGGAAATTAAACCTTTGTTAGCTTTCAGCACTAGTGAAGGACATTACACATTTAACGTGATGCCGTTCGGTTTGCATAACGCACCAGGAGTGTTCACCAGGATGATGAGGAAGCTTCTACAACCTTTGCAAAGTCCCCATATCCATAATTTCATGGATGACATCTTAATTGCATCGGAAACCTATGAAGAACATATTGCTACGGTTGCTATGCTCCTCAGGAGACTACAGGAAACGGGTCTTACAGCCAGACCTAGCAAATGTCTCATCGGGTTTGAACAGTTAGACTTCCTGGGGCACACTATTTCTCACGGATGCAGTTGGCCTATTAAGAAGAACGTGGAGAAAATAGTGGCAGCAAAAAGACCCCGAACGAAGAAAGACGTACGTTCCTTCATATCGCTATGTGCATACTATCAGAAGTACATCCAGAACTTCAACGGACTGACGGCACCGCTGACTGACCTCACAAAGAAAGGTTGTCCTGATAAGGTCATATGGGATCAAAAGTGCGAACACGCGTATAGCACTTTGAAAGGACAGTTGTCTGCATACCCCATCTTGAGGTTGCCTGACCTCAAGAAACCTTTTGTACTGAGAGTCGACGCGTCAGGTCAGGGCATCGGGTCAACACTGCTTCAAGCCGATGACAGCGACCTGAACATGCTATTTCCAGTTGCCTATGGCAGTCGGAAATTAAATAAAGCGGAACGGAACTACAGCGTAGTTGAAAGGGAATGTCTTGCTCTGATTGACGGTATCAGACGCCATCATGAGTTTCTTTATGGTACATCTTTCACGGTGCAAACAGACCACGCTCCGTTAGCATTTCTTGGTGCCAATAAAGAATTTAACGCTAGGATCATGCGTTGGGCCCTCCTTTTAAGCGTTTATTCTTTCAAAGTGGAATATATTCCGGGAAGACAGAATGTCGGGGCTGATTTCCTGAGTAGAAACTGGTCTACAGAGGAAGAAGAGCAAACTGAAGATACCACTCATCCTAAAATCACCAATCAGGTCACCTCCATTGTCAAAAAATGAAACATGAAAAATGGTTTCATGTCTAAAAGTGGGGACGATTGTGACGTACGTCTAGTTTGACAAGTGAATTCTCCCTGATATGATGGATGATTTAAAGGGACTTTTAGCTTTTCATAACATTAGAACCCCTGAACATTTGTTGTAACTTTTCGTTTGCCAGAACTCATTCCACCGGGACTCATTTAGTAGGCGGCACGAGATCAAAGAGACGAACTGAGGGATTTTAGGGGAGACTATCGGCGCTATCAAAGACAGTAGTGGTCCCTGATACGAGACGCAGTTGCTTGCCGCTAATTTCGCGTCTCGGTGTCAATCGAGGAACCGAGCGAACGGGGGAAAGCGAAACGGGCAGCAGCGAGCGGATACGAAGACCAGGGGGCGGTTTCTTCTCTTGATTTGGCGGTCAGATCCCCAAAAGTTCGTGAGATCAAATAAGCTGTCAAGTTTATCATGTCCCACTCAACTTACATTCCATTTTAGCTAAATAGACCATGAAGAACTAGACACGTTATCACTCGCTGGCCAGACTTTTACAGAAGCACTAGCTTTATTGAAATCTGGTTATAGATTTTCCCCTGGATTTTATATATATTTGCAGTGTTTTCTATTCTGTGCAGAGCGGTAATATATATTGTGTAAAGTGATCAGTGGTCTAGTTCAGTCATTCTATTTCAATGGATTTTGTGTTAATTTAAATCTATTAAATTAAACCATCTCAATAGTTCCAGTGGTAAATATAATGATCTATCTATTATATTATTTCAAAAGATAATAGATGCTTAAATTAACTTTTAAAGTCGCGAAGGAATTTATAATTAATAAATTCAGTTAAGTCCTAGTTTTATAGATGTGGGTTTTTAACCACTAGAATTCGCGCAGTGTTTATTAAATACATAATTAAATACTCGAGTGTATTATAGGCTTAACGGGAAATTCATCGCGCTTTAGAAGGTTATTTGTTTTCGGTATATTACATGTCTTTTTTTTTCTTTCACACAGAGTGATCGTACCTGCGATCCCAGCATTAAGAAAGCAATAAAGAAATCAATCTAAGCAAGGCAAAGCATAAACAGTGTGTAGAGTTCCCCTGACGCAGAACTTGTTGAGACTGTGTAAATTTTTAATCTTTGAGGCGATTCTATGTTTGGAATTCCGCTATCTAACTTATAGCAAAGAAAGCACACCCAAAGACAAATTTAACGCACCATCAAACAACTTAAGTCGTAACGGGAAGAAGAACACTGGCCCGAGCTTTGTTAGTTTACTGACACAGAGAGATAATTCATAATTTCCTGAACAGTGATGTGACTAGTTTTCTCACTGGACTTAAACCATACCTCACGGATAAAGTGTACCAGCACGCGTAAGAATTTTATTATCAGCGGCATAGTCAAATAGACCACACCATCCTCACCCCGGTATCAGAGACCGTGCCCTCCCATAGAAACTGTTATTAAGAAAAGAGACACAACTACAGATTCATTTTCCAGCGATTACGGGATCCTTTTATGTGCTGACCGCCTACCCGCTAATCTGGGGCTAGAACTTGAACAAACACTCATACATTTAGTTTGAGGTGTAACTGCTGTTGTGTTATTCTATGGAGTGCAAGATTTTTTCACAATCGGTAAGTGAGAGCAAGATGAGTGAAGGCCTTTGCTAGCGCGTGTATGAATGACAGGAAATTAATTCTTTTTGTGTGACCATTTTGTTAACTTGCTTACCTGGTAATATATATCTTTTCTGTATACCCTACTTTGTTCCTTTAAGTGGGATAGTTGATAATTTGTTAACTCTGTTTAAAACCACCTCCTTTCCATTTGCTTAGTAAAGGGAAGAACAGCTGGGAAGAACAGTTTTTTTCTATCACCTATACCTAATTTTGTAACACCTCTTTCAGAGTAATTAACTTCACTGTTAGGTTAACGTACCTATGTCCCTGATATTATCTATCTTTGGACTGGGTTTATCTTTGTCTAATAAGCGGGAAGGGCTTAGTCGATACCAATCTTCTTCACCCCTTCCAAACTTGTTATTTGCATTTGTGTACTTATGATAATTTATGTAATATCTGATATTTTTAGTGATTGATGTTTAAAGTGAATAAAATCACATAAACTCATTTAGTTCTGTGTGTTGGATATACCCAAAGCCCAACTTTTCCCCTTATTCGTTTAATATAGTTTGTATCAACGTCGCCTGTGTGTGTGAAAAAAACACCAAATCGGTGTGCGCGCAGATGCGGGTCTGGAAAACTGGCAACTAATTGGTTGACCAGGAGAGTGAAAGAGAAGATTGAGAGAAACGATTTGTCGTAAATAAGTCTGTCTTTACTCTCCTCCAGCTCGCTGTGAAGCAACTATTAAATCTCTACATTTTCTATCACTGAGCTTTCCATCATCATTTTTCACTCTAAACCGGACCACTATTTCTACGACTCTTTTCTCTCAAAATAAATTTACGACAGAATTCACTGCAAATATATATGAAAATCCAGGGGAAAATCTATAACAAGATTTGAATATCGCTAGTGCTTCTGTCAAGTTCTGGCCAACGAGTGATAACATGCATTTCTTCATGGTCTGTATATCTACAACTGGAATGCAAGATTGGGGGGACATGTGAAATTTGACACCTTTTTTGATCTCAGAAGACTTTTGGGGATCTGACCGCCAGACTAAAGAGAGAAGCCGCCCCTGGTCTCTCGCATCTTCGCTCGCTGCTTGCGCCGGCTTTCCCGTTCGCTCCCACTGCGATCGGTTTCGTGTTTAACACCGAGATGCGAAATACCGGCAGGAAACTTGCGTCGCTCGTTTCAGGGACCACTACTGCCTTTGATAGCATGCCGCCAGTCCTTCCTGAGATCTCCCCCAGTGTCTTTGATCGTGGTCACTACGATCGTTTGATGCTGGCAACGCCCTCCACTGGCCAAGTTAATGAAAATACCTGCATATGATTGCTCAGGAGATGTCCATGGGCGTGATTTAATCTCTCCTTAAATCAATGCGATGACCAGAAAGAACGGTAGGTAAACTGTCCACATATTAATCAGCAAACGTGTTGACCATCTGCGTGGAAAGGTTGCATAGCTACTGAGTCCAGGTGAAAAAAAATCCCGTTTGACGAAAAGTTACAATATATTCGGGGGCACTGATGCTATAGGAAGGGGTCGTTACAAATGGTCATCTTCCAACCAGGGTATCATCAGCTAATGCTGTCACACTGATCGAAAAACATCTCCAGCATCAACGCGATTTATACCATAACTTCATCGATTTCACAAAAGCATTCGATCGAGTCTGGCATGAAGGCTTATGGCAAATAATGAGAAAATTCAATTTTGATGCCAACATCATAGATATCATTGAAGAAGTATACAAGGACGCAAGCAGTGCTGTTTTTGCAAGTAATGACATTGGAGAATTTTTCAAAACAACTGTAGGAGTTCGTCAGAGATGTATCCTGTCCCTAATTCTCTTTAATATACATCTAGAACATATTATGCAGGAGGCTCTCTACGATTTTAAAACAACCATATCGATTGGAGGCCGACCTCTTTGCAATCTACGTTTTGCTGATGATATCGATCTTATAGCTGGAACAGAATCAGAACTTCAAGACCTTACCTTTAGACTGTAGAAAGTAACAAGAACGTATGGGATGGAAATTAATATAGAAAAAAGCAAGACATTGGTGAATAGCCATAAGAAACATGTTCCGACCAACATTACGTTAAATGGGCAAACGTTAGAAGAAGTTAACACCTTTAAATATCTGGGGTCCACTATATGTAGTGATGGAAGATCAAGTAAAGAAATCAAGACAAGACTTGAGATGGCCTCAGCTGCCATGACAAGGCTGAATGTGATATGGAAAAATAACATCAGTTTTCCTGTGAAGATCAAATTATACAAATCACTTGTATTATCTATTCTCTTGTATGGGTGTGAAGGCTGGACACTCACTGCAGATACGGAGCGAAGGATTCAGGCTTTCGAGTATAAATGTTATAGAAGAATTTTGCGCATTTGCTATAAAGAGCACAAAACAAATGTCTATGTTAGAGAGAAAATAATCACATATGCAGGCCACCAAGAACCACTTTTGTCAGCAGTGAAACGTCGAAAGCTCGCCTGGTTTGGGCATGTAACTCGTCATGACTCCCTTTCGAAAACGATCCTCCAGGGAACAGTCGAAGGTAAACGGAGAAGAGGAAGGCAAAGAAAATCCTGGGCTGATAACATCAAAGAATGAACAGGGCACAGTTTTCCACACTTGTACGCATTGCGGAGGATAGAGAGCAGTGGAGGACCCTGTCTGCTGATGCTTCCACCATGGTACCCCTACGACCCATGACGGGTTGAGATGATGAGTTCAACGGATTATGAACGTTCGGCGATTGTTTCCTGGGCGGGGTTTAGCACACTTGCGGACTCTAAATGATTCTCCTATATGCCATGTTGTATTTTATTATATCATGTCAGTACATATCAATGTATATTCTGATATGTATGTATGCATGTATGTATTTTATGGAGAATAAAGATTATGTATGTGGTAACAGCCCTCATTAACGCTGTATGAATTTATGTAAATTTACTTTATGTAGATTCTAATGATTCTCCTATATGCCATGTTGTATTTTATTATATCATGTCAGTACATATCAATGTATTTTCTGGAGAATAAAGATTCTGATATATATATATATATATATATATATATATATANATATATACATATATATATATATATATATATATATATATATATATATATATATATATATATATATATATATATATATATATATATATAGGTGAAGACACCTTGAACACGACAATGGAGGAGGCAGGAGGGCTGGCTAGAAATCGAGAGTCTTTCAGGTGGGCTGTGATGAAAGCGACGTTCTACAAAGAACATGCTACATGATGATGATGATATATATATATATATATATATATATATATATATATATATATATATTTATATATATATATATATATATATATATATATATATATATAACAATTTAAACCAGTTAAAGATTATAATAATTGTCCGATATTACAGCGGAGATAATAATATTAATATAAATATTCCGCAAGGGAGTTGTTAACTGTTGCGGATAAAAGTTGACTATTGCTGATAAAAGAAAACTATAGCGGATAAAACTTAGCTATTGCATGTAAAAGTTAAAACATCATTGATAAAAGAAGCGAGTGTGACTAGTATCTTGTTTGTGACATTACATTTTTCCAAACCCCCCTCCCCCCGCCATCATCACACCGTAACAAAATTTTAGACACCCCTCTCCTTCACGACCCCGCAGCACAAACACTAAATTAAAAATATATGAGAGAGCTGCGTAATTTCTGTACTTCTGTACGGTACTGAATGCTGGAGAGTAATAGAAAAGAAAATGTCCAAATTGTCCTCTTTCTTCACAACCTGCAGAAGGAAAATTCTTCAAATTTTCTGGCCGAACACCATCACCAACACCATTACCAACACCATCACCAACACTACAACTGCTAATTCGGAGCCACCAAGAAGACATGCGCACCATCATAGCGGGCAGACGCTGGAACTGGGTTTGCCACATCCTCAGAAGGTACCCGTACACCAACAGCAGAACTACCATGCAATGAACTCCAGAAGGAAAGCGAAATAATGGACGGCAAAAAGCCACCTGGCGGAGAACTGTGGAGGCAGAGATGCTAAGCATGAACTAAATCTGGGACACCTCACGAAGGATGGCTGTGGACCGAACACAGAAGGGACACTTTATTGCTGCCCTACAAGACGCCACCAGGCGTGTTGGCCACTGATTGCATTGTCAGTCGGCGGCCAAGGACCAAAGAAAGAAGAATATGAGGTTGCGCATGATGCTGGCGATAAAACAAATTGTTACAGCAACCAGAGCTGCAAGAGCAGGAGAAAGCATGGTGCTGGCTTCCTGTAAGGGAACCTGCTTCAGTAGTGCCGCCATGCTCCTTAGGGATCGAGAAGGAGAATAGTGTCGATGACCGAAAGTCATTTATCATCAAACATTTACAGATAACATCCGGTTATTTCATAAAATTCTTGAGGCAGTCCCATGATTATTAAATCTGTATGTCTCGCACGATCCACTTAAAAGACAAGGGCAATTTAACACAAGACATTAACAAGATGAAATAAACACAAATACAACATTACCAAGTACCACTAAACTCAAATAAGAAATCACCAAATACAACTACACAAAAAGAAACTAACAAAGTACTACTAAACACAGAGAAAAACGTTAACAAACTGCCAGTTAACACATGCAAGATTTTAACAAGTACTACTGAAAGCAAACACGAGATAAACAAGAATCAATTAAAAAAAACACGATATCAGTCCCCACCACGAAACACATGAAAGATGTTAACAAGTGCCGGTGAGCGCAGACATGATATTACAAAGTGCCACTAAACAAAACCACGACATTAACAAATACCACTAACCACAACCAAGACATTAACAAGAACCAATAAACTCAGAAAAGTAATTAATAATAAGTAACTCTAAACACTAACAAGAATTTACAAGTACCACTAAACTCAAACAAGAGCTCAACAAGTACCAATAAACACAAGCACAATATTAACAATTACCACACTAAACACAAACAAGATATTAATAAGTACCTACACACACACACACAAAAAACAAAATATATAAAATTAGCATCTATCACTAAAGATACACAAAAAATAAAAATAAAAATTACCAAGTACGACTATACACTCTTTCTACATATTATTTACACGTTCCACTAAACAAAAACAAGAAATTACCAAGTACTACTAAACACAAACATATTATCCATACGTACCACTAAACACTGATTTTTTCCTCCTTGGACACTTGTTACATTTCGGTTCTAGCCACGTATTGTTTTAATTAATACATTCCCCTTAATACAGGTCAAGTAATTGAACACGGACACTACAGATTCCTTTCATTTGATTCCGTGGACAGTTTTATTTAACTTAGCTGCGAAGATGTCTTGGACAGACTCTAAAAGAACCTACATCTTCGGTATTAGTATAAATTTTTCATTTGAATATGTGAAAAATAATATGACAGAAAACTTGTTTTAAAGCACCGTAATACATAAAGACAGTGCAATATCTTTTGCGCACATCATAAAACGCTTAGATTACCAAGAGTGTAAACGTACACCAGGCTATGGGAAGCCCTATATTAGAAAATAATGAAACTTAAGACCGTCGTCTGCCCGCCTGGAAATCTGTCGTATCAGATTTCTGAAACTAGAGAACACTCATCGTTCGAGATAATGAAAGTCTGTTTTCCACACCCAGTATATAAAACAGCCAATGTTAATTGTGTTGTTGTTTTTGCGTGTTGCTTCCGTTTTTTTTAAACCTGACACACAACTTCTAACATTAATCAAAGAACTGAACACTTTCTCTTATTTCTTCTGTATACTTACATCTAAAGTAGGGTGATGGAGACAGGTGAAGGAGAGGAAGCTATAGGTCCCTCGAGTAGTGACAGATATTGCAACTTTACAGACTCCTGTCTGTTGTATTAAGTTAGGAGTCAGTACTCACGAGTTGATTTAACACCATTCAGCCAAAAAATGGACGTATCCATGCATCTTAATAAAAATAAAATAAAAAAATAGGATGTACCGCGTGGTCTGAAGACCGGTTTCATCCAATGAAATTTGGAAATGCCAGTTGGTATGACACATAATCCAGGAAACGGTAAACATGTCACACGATCCGTGAGGTTACATAATGCCACAGGCAGTCAAAGTGATTTGAGAAAAGTCACAGTTGAATTCGTCCTTACAATGGCTGTTGATGTTATGGAAGTTGTTATAGCTATGAATGTTGTTATTGTAGCTTTGAATGTTGTTATTGTAGCTATGAATGTTGTTATTGTAGCTAAGAATCTTGTTATTGTAGCTATGAATTTTGTTATTGTAGCTAAGAATCTTGTTATTGTATCTATGAATGTTGTTATTGTAGCTAAGAATCTTGTTATTGTAGTTAAGAATCTTGATATTGTAGCTATGAATGTAGTTATTGTAGCTAAGAATCTTGTTATTGTAGCTATGAATGTTGTTATTGTAGTTAAGAATCTTGATATTGTAGCTAAGAATCTTGATATTGTAACTATGAATGTTGTTTTTGTAGCTATGAATCTTGTTATTGTAGCTAAAAATCTTGTTATTGTAGCTATGAATGTTGTTGTTGTAGCTAAGAATCTTGTTATCGTAGCTATGAATGTTGTTATTGTAGCTATGAATCTTGATATTGTATATAAATCTTGTTATTGTAGCTATGAATCTTGATATTGTAGCTATGAATGTTGTTATTTTAGCTAAGAATCTTGATATTGTAGCTATGAATGTTGTTATTGAAGCTAAGAATCTTGTTATTGTAGCTATGAATGTTATTATTGTAGCTAAGAATCTTGTTATTGTAGCAATGAATCTTGTTATTGTAGCTATGAATCTCGATATAGTAACAATGAATATTGTTATTGTAGCTAAGAATCTTGATATTGTAGCTATGAATGTTGTTATTGTAGCTAAATTAAGGGGATCTTGAATTGATTTTTTAGTTGGAGGCTTTGAGCTCAGTAATGTTTAAACTGTTACCTGACTAGTTGTTAGTTTGTTTTAAAATATGATAAAGAAAACTGTTCGAAAGTTCCTAGTGAGATTTTTGGGGTAGGTACGGGTTGAGCTGAGCGGTAGTCTCTCGCGGCTAGCCCGCGCATGTGTTATTGGCTGAGCTGTAATGAGATACGGTAATCTCGAGTCAGTGTGTCCCTGGGAGTGTTCCGGGATGGTGGTTAGCAATGTTTTTCGCTGTGTGTTCGAGGGGATATTTTTTGTGATGGGAGAGTTTGCTAGATATTGAAGAGATTTTGAGGCCATGTATGGTACCGGCCATTATTATTATCATGATTCATATTTTCTGATGGATATTTAATCCCATGGATATTATTGCACTGAGAGTTGCTGATGTAATAAGAATTATGATGCTTTTCCCTCTGATGGATATTTATTCCCATGGATATTATTGCACTGAGAGTTGCTGATGTAATAAGAATTATGATGCTTTTCCCTTTGATGGATATTTGATCCTGTGGATTATACTGATGACTATTTGATACTATGTGCTACACCCATTTGCCACGTATTTTATACCTGTAGTAACCTGTGACAGTGTGCTGTTTCTGATGTCTACGTTGCTGTGTCGTCAATAAACTGTGTAGAACGTTACCACTAGTTACAACATTTCTTGACTTCTACGTTTGCTGTGGTGTGAGGTTCCAGTTTGTCCAGGTATGCCAGAACCCTTTAACATTCGCGTATGTTGACATCTACACATCCACACACCTGTCGGCCATCCGTAAGCCCGACCTAAGCTGATCGTTATTCATCAGCGTATATATTAACTTTGTCTTCCTGTGCCACAAAGAAATAGAGTGGTAACAATAGGTAACCACATATTTATGGAACAAAGGACAGGTCTAGCGAAAAGGTGACTTATCCATCAGTTCTGTTCTACAGCTGTCATCGAGAACTGTGTAGTTAGCTACCTGATTTGTCATGTGCCATTCCTACTCTGGTTCTCCAGTTCAGGGAACTACTTTCTAAATTTATATCCAATATCCGTCTCGCCAGACCATGACTGCTATTGTTAATGTCACTGTCCTCGTCCCTGTGATCACAGCTGTTTCAATTATCCATATTGTTCGTTGAAGCTTTTGTAGTCAAACAATTTTTACACGATCAGGTAACCAGCTCCATGCCTAAACCTCCTTTGTCGCTTTTTACGACATGCCTGGTACAGTAGAGTGTTGCTATTCTTTGCTTCCCTTTCCGGCACTGGTAACACACGGTTGTTTCTGTGAAAGATCATTTATGTATAACTGATGTTGTAGTTACGCCTCCAGTAATTGCCTTCATTAATGTTGTATTTTCATTGTTATTGGTTCTGTGATTGCTGTTGTCGGTTCTGTGATTGCTGTTGTCGGTTCTGTGATTGCTGTTGTCGGTTCTGTGATTGCTGTTGTCGGTTCTGTGATTGCTGTTGTCGTTGCAGTTCTTGTTGTTTCAGTGATTACTGTTGGTATTACTGTTGGTATTACTGTTGGTATTTCTGTTGTTACTTTTATTGTTGTGTATATTATGATTGTTTTGTTTCTGTGATTACTGTCGTAATTTTGATGTTTGTTGTTTCTGTAATTGCTGTTGTTGTTATGACTTCTGCTGTTTCTGTTGTTGTTATGAATTATGTTGTTTCTGTTGTTGGTATGATTTCTGCTGGTTCTGTTGTTGGTATAATTGCTGCTGTTTGTGTTGTTGTTATGATTTATGCTGTTTCTGTTGTTGGTATGATTTCTGCTATTTATGTTTTAGTTTTATGATTTACTGTTTCTGTTGTTAATATGATTTATGCTATTTCTGTTGTTGTTATGATTTCTGCTTTTTCTGCTGTTGGTATACTTGCTGCTGTTTCTTTTGTTGTTGTTATGATCTCTATTGTATCTGTTGTTGTTATGATTTGTGTTGTATCTGTTGTTGTTATGATTTCTATTGTTGTTATGATTTCTATTGTTGTTATGATTTCTATTGTTGTTATGATTTCTGCTGTTTCTGTTGTTGTTATGATGTCTACTTTTCTGTTGTTGTTATGATTTATGTTGTTGTTATAATTTCTGTCGTTTTTACGATTTCTGTTGTTGTTATGATTACTTCTGCTTATGTTGCGATTTATGCTGTTTCTGTTGATGGTATGATTACTGCTGTTTCTGTTGTTGTTATGATGTATGTTGTTGTTAATATTTCTGCTGTTTCTGTTGTTTTTATGATTTCTGAACTCAGACTAGGCCGGTCCCAAGCCCGGCTGAAAAAGAAGGAGGGATGCCTGCATGGAGGCAGTAAGGAGGCAGCCCCTCCACAATGCAAAGGCACAACAGGCCAATCACCTGTTTGCTTTAAATCACGATTATGCGAACTACAAGAGAGAAAACCGGATTGATTCTAAAGGCGACGAACTGGAACGGACTACGACTTATGGAACTTGGAACACAAGAAGTATAAATGGGAAAGAAGAGGAGCTGGTGGAAGAGATGAAGAAAACAAAACTAGAAATCCTGGCTATAACGGAAATAAAGAAAAAAGGACAAGGAGTCGTGGATCTCGATGGCAACACGCTGCTCTACAGTGGTGTACCCACATCTGAAAGAGCTAAAGGGGGCGTGGGTTGCATTGTGACCAAACACCAAAAAAGATAGTATCAAGGGATGGAACTTTGTCTCGGAGCGCATTATGGTTGTAAAACTAAAAGAAGGAGAAACCATAGTCAACCTGGTCATAGTGTATGGGCCAAATGAAGATGAGAGAGCAGAGGTAAGGAGGAATTCTTCGAGCTGCTTCAAAGGACAGTGGATGACCGCCTAGATGAAGTTATCATGCTCGGAGATTTCAATGCCAGAGTTGGAAATGACCATGCTAGATGGATCTATCGGAAGATATGGAGAAGATACTCTCAATGACAATGGAAAGCGACTCCTTAGATTCTGCAGTAAGCAGAATCTGATCATTACAAACTCAAAGTTCCCCCATAAGCGCGTACATGCATACACTAGATGTAAACCAACAAAGAATGAGAAGTCAGTATCGACTATGCCATTGTTAGGAGGAGCTCATTCAAAAATGTCCGGGATGCAAGAGTCTGGAGGGGGCCAGAGATTGCAAGTGATCACTACCTGCTTACAATCTAATGACAACTGAAAGAGTTGCTCAGCCTAGGAACTGCCCAACATCACGCAAGAAACTAAGTAAAAGAACAGGAGAAATGAGCATTGTCGTAGATTTTATTGAGATAGATTGAAGATGTTTAAGGTCCCGTCTGAGCAGAGGTGATAATGGTAAACTATGTGAGAATAAGGGGTAAGAAATAGCTTTTTTCACAAGGGTGTGAGAGTGTAAGAGAAAGGACAGTCTCTGGATTGAGTAATTGCTCTAACCCCAGCCTATCTCACGACAATATTTAACTAGACTTTCTTTCTCTCCTGGTACATATATATACGAGTTACACTCCACTTACATATACACAATTCTGTGACATAATACGTACAGACGTGAACCAAGCTATGGATAACATATAATGGGCAGGGGTTTTGACCAACACGATAACTTACGGTTTTATTATGTTTATTATCTTAAAAAATCACATCAATATTATCTATCAGAACGTATAGTTTACAGACATAAAAAATGCAAGAAAGTTTATTAACCCAATAGGCTCTCCTCTATTGCAAAGGAATCCCAAAGTAGATCCTGACAGAGGTAATCAACCCAAAAGATTACAGTTAATAATAATATATATATAGGGATAGACGATAAAGTAAAAGAACCAAGTCTCTAGTTAATCTATCCTGAAAACAAAGAAGACAAGAAAATGATATAACAGTAGTTGCGTACCCGAAAAGACTGAAGTGAGTATAATGATTATACAAAATATGAAATATTCATTTCTCTTTCTTACAGTCTGTCATTCTGTGGCCACAAGCAATCAACAATCACACTTACCTACTACTCTTTAACACATCTGTGTATCTTTGACATATTTCAGGGTGGTGCTATCCAAGGGACCCCAGTTCCTCCAAGAATGATTAATTGTTCCTAATGGGGAACGTCCGCTTAAATAATGCTAATATTATGTGTAAAAAAAATCACGTCAGGTAGTGCAGGTAAATATATATTGCGATCAAAATGTTCACCATGGGCAGCATACAGATGTCCGATATTTAAGGAAAATGTCTGGTGGGTACACTGTTAGAAAACCAATAAGGATAAGCAAAGGATCTCCTATCTGTTTTTATCTCTCACTCTGGGGTTGGGTGCCGGTTATGGACCCAAGTATTCTTTTTTCTGGATAAATCCACTTGAGAAAAAAAAAAAAAAAACTACGATAGTCAATATTCTGGAAACAATGTTTATATATATAGATATTTGGCCACCACAGGCGGATCAGATTTGCTGTGAACAATCTGGGTACTTTCTTGTCCAGTTCTGATGTTTTATTCTTTAAATGTTTATATGTGGGGACTCTCTCTGTAAGAAGACAAGAGAACCGCACAGGTCCAAATTTAAGACCCAATAATATTTTAAGAATGTTTTCTGGTGCTATTCAGACCGCTAGATCACAGGGTTGATCGCCTAGATGTAGAAAAAACAAACATTTTAACAATGATATCATTATTATATTCTACACTCGTTAGGTAAGACCTCTAGATCACTCCGGTATTAAATTATATTTAAAACCCACAAAACTTTAGTAATTCACAAAATTACGCATGATGAATAAAAGTATATTTATCTCTAATTATCAGTCGCCTAGCGTATATTAATTAATTTAAAGCGTCTCTTACTAGGGGAATAGCAAGAAATTAAATTTACTTATTACAGCTGGAACTATTTAATATGCTTATTTAATAAACACAGAAATCCCAGTGAAAACATTAACACGTTAAGGCACTCAAAATTCTAATATATATATATATATATTACTACTATATATTATATTAGATTTGTCTGACTAATCTAACTCTGTTGTAGATGATAGGCTGACTGACAGAAGCTTCTCGAGTGTCAGAGACAGAATCTACTATATTTCCTCCACCTCACTCGTGAAATCTATTTCTATTTTATCACCTCCCACTGAGCTATCACTTATTTCTATATCTATTCAGAAGGGACCAAACTAACTCTTAATCACCTATCACCAATCTACGACAACAGGGTCCCCTGGAGCAAAGTTTGGGACTGTTTGGCAAGGAAGAACATTCTAGCACCTCTGATTCATGCTTTACAGAGCTTCTACTAGTCTTGCAGAAATTATGTGAAGACAGCAAACCATAAGTCAGAAGAGTTCAGGACCACCACTGGTGTAAGAGTAGGTATCTTTTCATACTCCTCATGGACGATGTCATCAAGGCATGTAAGGAGAAAACAAGAAAGTATTCAGTGGGGTACTGGAAGATGAGACAGGTCTGTATTTCAGAGCTGGCATTTGCTGATGATGTTGCCCTGATTGCTAAATCAGAGGCACATCACCAATCCAACCTGCAAGTCTGGAAGCAAGAGCTGGAGAAGAGAGGGGTGGTCATAAGCAGCTCTAAAACAAAATCGATAGTGATATCACGAAAAGAAATAAGACATCAGATTAAGCTGGGAGAACAGGTCCTGGAGCAGGTAGACCACTTTAAATACCTCGGGGCTATTATAGACCGAAAGAGAGGCATCAAAGAAGAGTTGACCACTCGAAAAGCAGCAGCTGGGAGACTTTTTCAGGCCATAAATCGATGATTCCTCAGCAAGAGAGAGGTTGGTAAGAAAACGAAGATGGCTGCATATCACTCCACCTATGTCCCAGTCTTGACATATGGATGCGAGTCATGGGCAATGACTACAACCCACAAAAGCCAGATCCAAACCTCAGAAATGAGATATCTGAGGAAGGTGGTTGAAGTAACAAGAAGAGACATGATCCGCAACCAGACGATACGTCAATTCCTAAAATCCCACCCACTGCAGACCCAAGTAGAACAGTCCTAACTAAGATGGTTTGGCCATGTCTGCAGAATGGGAGAAGATCGGCTACCACGACAAGCATGGGAAACAAAGAGTCAGGGATCCAGACAGCTGGGAGGACAACATTATACAATCTTTGAGGACCGAGGACTAGAATGGAACCAGGCCAGAAGGAAGACAGCCGATAGGATAGTCTGGCGCTCTCTCTTCCAAACCTCGCGGTAGAAGAGGAACGACTAAGTAAGTAAGTAAGTAAGTTATGATTTGTGTTGGATCTGTTGTTGTTGTGATTTATGTTGTTGATATAATTTATGTCATTTTTAAGATGTCTGTTGTTGTCATGATTTCTTCTGCTACTGTTGTTGTTATGAATTATACTGTTTCTGTTGTTATGATTTCTGTTGTTGCAATTATTTCTGTTACTGTTATGCTTTCTGTTGTTGTTATGATATCTGCTGTTTTTTATTATGATATCTGTTGTTGTTATAATTTGTATTCTTTTTTAGATATTTGCTATGTCCCAGTCTTGACATATGGATGCGAGTCGTGGGCAATGACTACAACCCACAAAAGCCAGATCCAAACCTCAGAAATGAGGTATCTGAGGAAAGTGGTTGAAGTAACAAGAAGAGACATGGTCCGCAACCAGACGATCCGTCAAGGCCTAAAATCCCATCCGCTGCAGACCCAAATAGAACAGTCCCAACTAAGATGGTTTGGCCATGTCTGCAGAATGGGAGAAGATCGGCTACCACGACAAGCATGGGAAACAAAGAGCCAGGGATCCAGACCTCCAGGACGACCCAGAGTCCGCTGGGAGGACAACATTAGACAATCTTTGAAGGACCGAGGACTAGAATGGAACCAGGCCAGGAAGAAGACAGCTGATAGAATGGTCTGGCGCTCTCTCTTCCAAACCTCTACACCTCACGGTAGAAGGGGAACGACTAAGTAAGTAAGTTTAGATATTTGTTGTTGCTGTAATTGCTGTTGTTTTTGTGATTACTGTTAATGTTATGATTTCTGTTGAAGATTTGATATTTGTTGTTGTAATTATTGCTGTTTCTGTGATAGCTGTGCGTGTAATGATTTTTGTTGAATACGTATTTACCTATGTAGTTTTGATGTTTGTGCTGTATCTGATTGATGTCGTTGTTATAATCGGTGTTTTTTTTAAATTACTGTATTTGTTATTATTTCTTTTGTTTCAGTGAACACTATTTGTGTTGTAAGGAAAAATGATGTTGCTTTAATTGCTGTTGCTGTTATGATTTCTGTTATTTCAGTGATTTCTGTTGTTGTTATAATCGCTGTTTTGCAGTTATATTGTCAGACTCTCAAGCCATGCTTCGGAAAGTTCAGAACGGGTGGCTGTGGCAGGAATGGAAAACATCAATAGAATCCTCAATTCTTGAAGAACTGGCGTGGATCTTCTGTCCTGGTCATTCAGAGATACGTAGCAATGAGAGAGCTTGTGTCAGCTTACTCTTGTACTGTTTCAAGTATGTCACTGCCTTCTTTTCTACCCAGGTTCATTACTTCAACGGTGAACGACGAGACGTATAAACAGACAGAGTGTCACACCACACATGTATCCATGTAATTCTGTATGAAGATGGCTAAGTCCTGGTCTAGTCGAAACACAGTTTATTTACAAAATGTACATTGGTTGTCATATAGCATATCGACCATCACACTTGGCCTTGTCGCTACAAGTACTGATGTTGCTATGGTTACTGTCACGCGTAGGGGAGAGCAAGGTCAACACAGGTTAACTGCTCCAGATAACAAAAAGAATGAAGATTGTATTTTCTTGCAATACTGCAACAGTGATGTTATTTGTTAAGAAACCAAGGGGTTAACTGTCTGGGATCAGTGGGAAATAAATATCATGTAAGAATACCAGACAAGTTGTTCTCCCACGTGAATTTGTTCCACAACTAACGTAGACCACACGATATGGACAATTCCACAATAAAGATGACAGTAAACAAGAAAGGGAAGTAATCACAAAAAATGAGCTCTGAACAGGCTTATGATATTTAATCAAATTGACTCAGACGTGTAGTAAGTAAATAAAACAATATGCTATTTATTAAAGGAATCACATTTGCAGAGGGTTGACTTACAACTGATAAAAAAATGTGGAAAAGAATCACAGTTTAAATCTGAAAAAAGTCCAGGTCCCAGTAAGGTGCCGTATTTTTCTCACTGACCAAGTCTGAGCTTTGTTGTATGTGTGGTGATCGTCTGTCTCGTTATATTACTTATCTTAATGTTTGTGTAGGACGTAGGCAGAGAAGGCACTCTGCTGTCGACAAACTCTTTAACATAAATCTTTGTCACTTATTTGAAACTCCGGTTATTGCTGTTTTGAGATCCTCTAAACGTTTTAGCTTTCCCACCATATTCCTTGTCCCTTAAATATCTGCTGGACTTAAATCAAGAGATCTCGCAGGTCATTCGACTATACCCCGGTGTTATGATTAAAATTCATAACAATTGTGTCGGTATCATTAGGTAGCTCGACAAAGCTTCTTGTTTGTTTATTTTATACGGAGTCATTTATTAATACAGGAAGTAACATCATGCCTCTATGGTGTATTTGGCAGACGTGAAACTAGGAATGCAGAAGTGCAGAGATCGTCTGCAAGGTCTTCTACCATTGTGTGTCATGGCGAGTGGACGGATGAGTTTGAGCTCCTGAAAATATATTTCTTGTACATCCCTATTGATTGATGTTGGCTGGTTTCGGTGTCTAGTAAAAGACATGTAACATCCGTCTTCCTATCCACCTGTAAGGGAATTTGTCACGAAGAAAATTTCTGATACGAAGGGAATAATAGTCTTAAAAAAAGAAAGGAAGAAAGAAAAAAAAAATTAGTAGGAGAGGTAGACATGATGTGCCTGCAACTTTAGGATATCTTGCCAAAAAATACTGAACAAATAATAATTATGATAATCTACTATGCATTTTTTGATACACAATATTATAAAATGGTAAATGACTTATTGGACACCATGTATCTTGTTGGGGAGAAAGAATAACACTAGAAATAGTGAGTTATGTGAATTATACATGCAAGTAACGTGATTTGGGAGCAGTTGTCTGGGTCACGTGGCAGACAATTGAGAGGAACGATCGAACGAACGAATGTTATTTTCAAAGGGTTAAGAATTGGGCCCGCAAGCCCGTCTGACATTCTGCACTTCCTCTCTCTCTCATCTTGTATACTGTAACCTTTCATCCTCACATTTACTTTAAGCATTATTTAAGGCATTTATCATTATAAAAGTAATATAACATCATACATTTGCAATAATCATCATAATAAAAGATAGACAGGCAGACAGACAGACAGATAGTCAGATAGATAGATATATAGATATATAGATAGATAGATAGATAGATAGATAGATAGATAGATAGATAGATAGATAGATAGATAGATAGATAGATAGATAGATAGATAAATAGATAGATAGATAGATAGATAGATAGATAGATAGATAGATAGATAGATAGATAGATAGATAGATAGATAGATAGATAGATAGATAGATAGATAGATAGATAGATAGATAGATAGATAGATAGATAGATAGATAGATAGAACTTTATTTTCAAAGGGTTAAGAATTGGGCGCGCAGGCCCGTCTAACATTCTGCCCTTCCACTCTCACTTATCTTGCATACTATACCCTTTCATTCCCACATGTTACTTTAAGCATTAAATTAAAGGCATACATCGTATAAAGATTATATAACAGCATACAATGACATTACCCAATCGTAATCAAAATAAAGTATTTGTTTTTTATACACAAACAAGAACGTAATGAAAATAAGAAAAAAGCAACAAATGCAAAAAAAAAACAAACCCAAAAAAAACAAATCCAAAACATTTATACAGTAAATCTGACAATACAGTAATTCGAGTATGATCACATTAGGGTAGTATAGAGGTGAAAGGTGTGAATATCAACTAACTGGTCATTAAACATTCAGTCTGACTGTCTGCTGGGGAGCGGTCATTAGACATTCAGTCTGACAGTCTGCTGGGGAGCTGTCATTAGTTTTACGACTGTCGTTTGTCTCAAGTCTGGGTGACTGTGACATATTATGATAATAGCTTTCAAAAATCTATTTCATTATCTTCACCTTTCTTTGACCTTTCTTTCACCTACGCACGTTTGTTAACATAAAACCCTCCTACACTCAGAGATCTGTTCCTTTTTCTAATTTATCACGCATGTTTTATTGCTGTTCGCTATTTCCTTTGATGAATGTTCACGAGCAGACCTATTAGCTAACGTTGAGCTGTAATTAAACGCCAGCGATTGAAAATCGTTGTAATAGATCAGACAGCGATCAGGGGGAAATAATTTTAGTACTAAGAGCAGATAATCTGGAACCAAGGTGAGACAAATTTCTATTACCTCCCTTGTAAATCCGTTCGCTAGAAAGGTAATTAAACACGGCGAATCGCCAGATCAAAAGACATTGCTCGCTAGAATGGCCCATACGAGCAGAGACGTGTAAAATTTGCACTGATTAGCAAATTACGTTACGCCGGATCTCAAGCGAGTCCGTACGCAACAGAGAGAGTCTGGGTTTCGGTTCTAGCGTGAAAAATGGCTTTGATTTCACGTATTCCCCAAGATCTGAACGTAGGTGCTAAATCTAGCAGAGAGTCTGGTTTCGGTGTATAGTGTAACATTCCCTTTGATTTCAGATATATATATATATACCCCAGCATTCTAACTCAAGTTATCCAGTACCCACAGATCTTAAAGACATCTAGCTCGATTTCTAGAATCACTTGTATTAGTGAAGTTTCTTAGTTTTTCGTTGGAGATAGTCTTAGTATTTCTGTGTTTGAGGTAATTATATTTACTAGTATTTTTGAGTGATTTAAGTGGGAAAATCGTCAGCTATATTTTACTAGATTTTCGGTGCAGAGTGATTTACTAGATAAGTCCGTCATTTATATTTCTCTAGGATTTACTGAGTTACATAGGCTAGCAGAATAAATAATGATTTCTAGCTAATCTATTCCAGCTATAAAATAAATTTAATTAATTGCTAGTAACCAGTCAGAGAATATTTTAACCAACTAGTAATGTTCATCATGAGTATTGACGAAATATGTATTTATTTCTAATTCATGATGATTGATTGTTTTAAATGACTAGAATTTATTTCACGGGAGTTTTAAACGATAAGACAAGCTCTAAGCTTGTAGTTATAATTTAAGTTAAATAACCGAAGTGGATAAATATATTATATTTTACGCGGGTTAAGGATAGAAATGAGAATACTATATTATGGTCAAGTATTTGTATTTTTCTCCTTTACACAGTATTGGGTCAAACCCTAAACCTTACCATCGGCTTCCATATGAATCTGAGTATAACGGACTTCAGTCCAACAGTACAAAAGAACATTCTGATATAAATATCGGGTTTTCAAGGTGACTTGTCCGGCCTCGTGTTTTACACACAGAAAGAGACAGAGTACCAACCCAAAGAATATTAAGAATTAATTGTAACTGGACTTATAGATATCCAGATTTCTTTTTCACAATTTCATATACATTCAGCCTGTTGCGGCGACATAATCAAACATTGACATTACCTGAATAACAACCACTGTGTTGTGAAGAAGATTGATCCTGAACAGATTTATTTACCTGACACTCGATTTAACGATCGAATATTCCAAGCTACTGTACACTGTGAACATTAGATCTCTTAAATATTTTCCTACCTGGATACAAATTGAAGTGACATAATCAGCATCCTACTAACAGTAACGAATCAAACGTTTCCCAACATTTGGATTAATTAGTCTTGAAGAAAATGGGGCTTGTTTCGCCAAAAACCCAACCTTGGATTTGCTGTGTGTACCTTAACGATTGTTCCAGAGGTTGTGAAAGCACCTATTAGGTAAGAGTGACTGGATGTGATCACAGGTTTGTCAGAGCGAGAGAAAGCAGGGGTGAATAATTCTTTTATTGTATAACCCATGTACTCACTTTGTATTTTTTTATGCAAGTTTTGCTAAGGCTGTCCCTTTCAGAATAGAGTAACGTATAAACTCTGTTCTTTACTGTAGAGCAGTGGTGGCCAAGTTAAGGTTGGCCGAGGGCCACATTATGGTAAATGGTAAAACCAGAGGGCCAGACCTATAAAATCCTTAAAAAATAACGTTCAGAGATTTAGTTTTACATATATAATGAACCACATACAGAAAGCAACGGCAAACTACTGTACTGCACATCTGCCAAGACATGTATACCAGTCGTCGGACTGAAATTACTGTATAAAAAATATAATGAATCTGTTGTTTTAATTTGTTTTGTAATTTGTAATATGACATGTAATTATTTATTTCAAACATACATTTGTGTGTTATTTCATTGTGAAGAGTGTGGCTTATCAAAACTTTTCACCAGTGATTTGAAATCTACTTCCATTTGTGACGTAGCACGTCTGAGAACATAGGATAATACATAGTCAGTTAATTTGTTTCTGGTCTTGGATTTGATAAGCTTCATGGCAGAAAATGTTGTCTCACAAAGATATGTGCTACCGAATATAGAGCACACTTTTAGGGCCCATTTCCTCAGAAGTGGGTAACGTTCCTTTGGTAGTAATTTCCACAAATCAGCTCCAGTTGCTTCTGTTGTGTTGATGAATGGGTCACATTGGAGTTCACATAACTGTAATTGTAGTTCTGCTGGCTGAGACTCCCCTGTGCACTTGAATGGGTTGTTAAAAAGTTTCATTTGTGGACGAAACATCTCAAAATTATGAAATCGACAATCAAACTCAGAAATCAGCTGTTCAATGTTATCTGTGTACCTCCTGAAGTTAACACTCTCTTTCTCAGACAGCTGTTTACAACAAGGAAAATGAAACAGGTCATTCTTTTGCAAAGACAGACGAAATAGGCTCAGCTTCTTTTTGAAGCCATCAACATAGCCCATCATTTGAAAAAGTGTTTGCCTTTTTCCTTGTAACTGCAAATTCAGTACATTCAAATGTTGTGTTATATCTGTGAGAAATGCCAAGTGCTGAATGAAATGAATATCTTTGAGTTTATTTTGAAGATCGATTTAACATGGTAAGTTGTCTCGCAGGAAGTCAAATATTTCATCCTTCAGTTCACAAAATCTTATTAAACATTTTCCTCGACTAAGCCATCTCACCTCAGCATGAAGCAGGAGATCACCGTAAACAGAATCCACTTCTTCTAAAAATGCAAGGAACTTCCTGTGAGTTAGAGAGCTGTGTCCTCCTCTGATCAAATTCGTTATTTTCACTACAGTAGCCATAGTATCATTTAGGTTTATGGATTTTGCACAAAGGACCTCTTGGTGAACTATGTAATGTAATGTAGGTACGTCAATTTTATTTTGCTTCAAAAGTCCAACAAAACCAGTATTTTTCCCAACCATAGCCTTGCAACCATCGGTACACACAGCAGACAATTTTTCAAACCCACCATATTCTTCCATGGCATTTTGAACTGCAGAAAATATGTCATCCCCTTTACTTGTACCATGCAAAGAGCAAACTTTCAGTAATTCTTCAGAAACAGGAAAGTCTTTGTTAAGAATAGAACTGGTGTAAGGGATGTAAGTCTGGGTATATTAGTAGCCAAGATAGATTCTGAGTTGGAGCACTTGTTTGCTTGTAGCTATCGAATTATTTAGAAAGTATCTCGTGATAGTTTCGAGAGACAGATTACAGACAGCGTGAAAAGCGCTGATATATTTATTCTGTAATGTTTGAGCGGAGTGAGAATAGCTCGCGGCTAGGCCGCAGATGATTGATTGACTGAGTTGTGTTGACCGTGAGGAAAGTCTCGTGACTGCTTTTCAGCGGGACGAGTGTGTTATCTGAGTAGTGTGTCCTGGGAGTTGACTGGAGAGAGTCGGCCCTGTAAGTGTGTGTCTGCGCAGAGCACCATGAAAATGGCTAGCGATGTTTTTCGCTGTGTTTTTGGATAAGTGGATATTTGATGTGAAGATGTTAGAGGCCTTGATATGTACAGGCCAGTATTTCCTAGTAGAGGATATTTCGTGAAGATGTTATTTAAGAGGCCATTATTTCCCGCGGAGGTAGAGTTTATGGATATTGAAGTATTTTGAGTACTAAGGCCAATATTTCACGTGATGACATTATGAGTTATTTGTAAACTGCAGTGTAGGCAGTATTTTGAGTACTAAGGCCAATATTTCACGTGATGACATTATGAGATATTTGTAAACTGCAGTGTAGGCAGTATTTTGAGTACTAAGGCCAATATTTCACGTGATGACATTATGAGATATTTGTAAACTGCAGTGTAGGCAGTATTTTGAGTACTATGGCCAATATTTCACGTGATGACATTATGAGTTATTTGTAAACTGCGTGTGTGCAGTTTTCTTTGGATTGTTATGAGAGGTGGAGACATTGTTCGGCCATATTAGGCTAAACTGCTGAGTGGGCAGTCTCTTGGATATTTTGAGATGTGTTTTGTAACCTGTATTTCTTGATGTCATTTGTATGGTGTTGTGGCGTGAATAAACCCATATGAAATGTCACCAGTCGTTTATAACCTTTCATGACTCGTGTGGATACACTTGTGGCGTGAACGACTAAACCAACACACGCACTTAATATTACAGAGGTGACAGGGAACTTAACACGTATTTAGAAATAGCCCCGGAGTGGGCGTGGCTTATCTGTATCGAGAACCTGTTCATCGCATACCCGTAGACTTGAACACACATACCTTTGAAAACCTATAGTTTCAACAGTGGTGTGCTAGTTTTATAGGATCTGACACCCGCGAAATTCGCGTGATATTAATTCACAAGTGTTAGCTTGTAGCCTGAGTGGCGTTAGTATATGAAAGACAAACATCACATTTGAGAGCTGTATCCAGGCCCAAGGAAAACTTATTCAGTATCAGTTAAACTGGGAACTGTTAACTCAAGTGTCAGTCGCAAGTCAAGGAATTTATTACTCAAGATTATGAGATGTCATGATATACAGTGGCGTCTGTATACCAGTACAAGTAATCATCAGGCAGTATGAAAGAGCGGTATACCTACTTTCAACGAAATTGACAGACGGTGACCCATTTCCTGCTTTCCTGTGCGGTGTGTTAGCACGTAGCGTGCTAAATCGAGGACCTGAGTGGAATCAAGGTGTCAAGTTCCAATGCCTTTCTGTTGTCGAATGTTTTACCATTGAACTTTGTGATATCCAGGGTGTTAACGGAAAGGAACAGAAGAGTTTTCATTCAAGATAAGTAGTTATGTTTGTGGTGTGAACTGTGTCGCCTTAACTATGTCAACGAGCCTTCCTGTGCTTTGCATCTCCTATACTGTTGAAATCTGTTGTTTTTGTTGTCTAATTCTATATAGACATATTATTAGGATTTAGTATTGATGCTAAGTATTGATGGTTGTATGATATAGGATGACTTCCCTCATATGACGTTATAAAGGTTCTTTGAGAAGGAATTGATGATACAAAGTTTATGAATAATATTTTTGGTATACATACTTAACTGTGTGAAATGGAAGGGTAATTGTCAGAACTTCTTGAAACATAAACTTGCGACATTAATAATTATACTGATATAGATATACAGTCGACTGAGTGATTGAATCACCATGGATTTTGATAATAATCCTGCAGATATAAGGCCTATGCTGGAGTGTGCATTGTTGATAGAGATGAAAAGGGATTGAGAGGTCCAAGACTTGGAGTATGGATCATGGACGATTTTTTGGTTAATGTATCAGCATCTCTAGAGTTATTTGCTGAACATAACTTTAAGCTTCTTTGTAATTCAATAATGGCTAGGGATTTGGTTGAGTTGCTACGGCACCTTCGTGTGTTTTTGAAACATTATATTGAGCTTGAACACGGACAGATAGTGCAAAATATATTCAAGATGATCCACAACGGTATTCCTGATGAGCAGAAAAAGGAATTAGGAAGTGAGAAACAAATAAAAGTCAACAAACAGAGTGCCCTACGGGAAAGGGACAATTGTTTAAAAGTTATTACTGAAGTGAGTAAACTACACGAAACAGTCTCTAAACTGGCAAATGAGTTAGATAAGTCAAACACGGAACTTACCAAAGTACATGCGGCGTTAGATGCAGCATTGAACAAGAACAAAGAGTTGGAAATTCGGGTGAAAGACAAAGATGACGAAGTTGGTAACCTCAGACAAGAAGTTCAAGAGAAAAAAGAAATGTATGACATATTAAAGATTGAGAGCAATGTTCGTGAAGAGACTTACATAAATATGCTTCATGAGGTGTTGGAGGATAATGATATTATCAGTTGCCAACTGAAAGAAAAAAAAGACATACATGACAAATTAAAAGTTCAGGATAAGAAATGTGAGAAATTATGTAATGAAACATGTCAAACTAGAGCAAATGAAGAAAAGGATGAGAAAGACAAATTAGAAGAGTTAACGACTGAGAGAGAGGAGATGATTAAGATTGAGAGATTGTTAACAGAGGAGAGAAGTAAAGTCTTGATATTTGACAAATTAAATAGGAAATTAAGTGAAGAAATTTCACAAAAAAATGTTGAAATTGCAGAAAGTACAAAAAGGGTAGAGGGTCTACTCGATGTTATTTTAAACAGCGGAATATGGTCTTCTGTAAATGTGGACAATGCTAGACAGAAAGTTGTTTACCAACAGGTTAAAAAGGCAAAGATCCAGCCCTATACAATCTTTGCGGATAGAAAGGTTAGATGTGATAGACAAATATCTTTTCGGGGAAAATATAACTTTCGAAGATCTTTTGATTCTTCTTGCAATAGCAACAATTCTTGGCGGCAATGTAATAGAGAGAATGATAAGGTAACAGTCAGTCCTGATAAAAGCCTAAGGATTAAACGAGTAACTGATTTTGGAAGTTCTCAGAAGATGATATCAAGGGATAAAGTTATAAGTAGTGGTTCCAAGGATGAAACCCATTATAGGCGTAACGATAAATATACTTATAGATCTGCAGATGATACTGCAAACAGGCATATTGTCAAAGAAAAGAATGGAAAGAGTTTTTGTAGGAGAGATGTTTCTAAGGTTAGAAAGTACCAAGGAAATTCATATGATAATAATTTTCCTTCTCAGAGAGATAAGAGACAGGTTAATGTATCTCAACAGTTTAATTCTCAGAATTTTGAAAATAATGGTACAGACAAATACAAGAAGAGTTTTCAGTCGTGCAATAATTTTTCTGACAGATTTTTTGTGCGGAGTAGAAACGTTAATCATAACAAGTCTGACTGGGATTATAGACATAATAACAGTCTCAAACAAAGAGAAAATGATGATAAATATTTTGATCAAACGATGAATAATAAGGGCAATTATGCTAATTTTGCTCGACATGAGCCTAGAAGCATTGTTATTAACCAAAGTAGCAATGATAATGATGTCACAAATACTACTGCTTGTTATGTTTCTGATTTTGAAAGAGCAGCACGTTGTTGTGAACTTAAAGGAAGAGTCGATGACATCGTGAAGTGACCAGATTTCTACACGGACCACATTGCGGGGTAATTGTTTGTTTAACCTCTCCGTTGTTCGTAGTAAATTTCACCATTCATTAAAATGGAATTTTTCATTTGTATTTTTTGAACAGAGGCGACTTCTTGATATTGGTCTATCAGGTGGAGATAGATATAAATTTATAACTGAATAACACTGTAGCTAAGCTGAACGTGATTGTCAGCCGGAAATATTTAAAAGTTTAAATTGAACTGTATAGAGAAAATTAACAGCGGTTGCTGATATTGTTATTGGATTGAGAAATCTAGAGATCTGATTTAAGCACTTGTTTAACATACATTACGTTGTTTTCATGTATTTGCAAACCTGTATTTTGGTAATAGTGTGTTTTTCTATGTGTTTCTCTGTGACGTATTTTTTGAAAAACTTACACGTGTTGTTTAGTGGTTGCTTAGATGCAGGAATTGTTATATGTCTCTCATTTTGCTAAAGCTAGTTTTTTGTTAATTTGTTAATTATAGATTTGAATTAATTAAATTAAAATACTATTTTTATGTAACTTAGCATTACGAAATATGTTTGTATTGTATTTTTTGGAAAATATTTTTTTTCCGGATGGGGAATTTTTTATTTTTGGTTTTCTGTATGCCTAGCGTTTGACTATGTGCTATGTTTGATATGTAGAATAATGTAGTTCTTTAAAGAAAGTTTTTTGTTTTTTGGATGTTATGTTGTATTAGCGCTTGATTGTGCGTTGGTCGAACTTGGTTATAGCAATGCTATTATTTTGTTTGTGTGGTGTCGATAATTTATTGTTGGTTATGTATAACTTGTATAACTTGTTTAAATTACTGATTATGTTTTGTTTAGTTATAAACTATTTTTGTAGTATTAGTATAGGAATACTTTGTTATTTTCTTTTGTGCTTTTCGATCGTGTTTGTATGTATTTTGAAATACGTTGTTGATCTAAATAGTTATTAGTATATATTTTTACCAACGTTCTCTCTATTCATACCTTTTGCTTTTATCTTTGTTGATTATTCTTCATTCCATTCCTTCTTTTCTGTTGTCTTTTCAGTATGGTTTCATATTTTGTGTACATTTCGTGCTTTATTTACGTTTCACTTCATTCTCCTTGTATACTTCTTCTTTCGCTTCTAATACTTTCATTCTATGTATTGTTACTTTAATGGTATAACTTAATATAGTGTAGCTGCTTGTGATATTTGTGATTATTTTACATATAACAAATTGTTTGAATATAATATTATTGTTTTTCCTCATATTCTGATTTCATACTTACTTTTATTACGGATCATTTTTCGTTTGCTTGATCTTGTCTTTTCTTGTACTATCGATTGTTTCTATTTAGTTGTGCTGTATTCACTTAACTTGGTTTTGTAATGCATTATTTTTTGGTATGCTTAATTGATTACATTGGATACTTCATTTTTACATTTCACTTAATGCTTATATTTTGTAGATGTCTTATTTTGACTTAACTAATGGTAATTCTTAGACGCATATGTTAGAGATTCATTGTCCTTTTAATTTTTTGGGGATGTATTTGTCAAAAAATTGATAGAATCAATTTTTTTCTCTGGGGGTGAGGTAAGATGTTAAGAATAGAACTGGTGTAAGGGACGTAAATCTGGGTATATTAGTAGCCAAGATAGATTCTGAGTTGGAGCACTTGTTTGCTTGTAGCTATCGAATTATTTAGAGAGTATCTCGTGATAGTTTCGAGAGACAGATTACAGACAGCGTGAAAAGCGCTGATATATTTATTCTGTAATGTTTGAGCGGAGTGAGAATAGCTCGCGGCTAGGCCGCAGATGATTGATTGACTGAGTTGTGTTGACCGTGAGGAAAGTCTCGTGACTGCTTTTCAGCGGGACGAGTGTGTTATCTGAGTAGTGTGTCCTGGGAGTTGACTGGAGAGAGTCGGCCCTGTAAGTGTGTGTCTGCGCAGAGCACCATGAAAATGGCTAGCGATGTTTTTCGCTGTGTTTTTGGATAAGTGGATATTTGATGTGAAGATGTTAGAGGCCTTGATATGTACAGGCCAGTATTTCCTAGTAGAGGATATTTCGTGAAGATGTTATTTAAGAGGCCATTATTTCCCGCGGAGGTAGAGTTTATGGATATTGAAGTATTTTGAGTACTAAGGCCAATATTTCACGTGATGACATTATGAGTTATTTGTAAACTGCAGTGTAGGCAGTATTTTGAGTACTAAGGCCAATATTTCACAGGATGACATTATGAGATATTTGTAAACTGCAGTGTAGGCAGTATTTTGAGTACTAAGGCCAATATTTCACGTGATGACATTATGAGATATTTGTAAACTGCAGTGTAGGCAGTATTTTGAGTACTATGGCCAATATTTCACGTGATGACATTATGAGTTATTTGTAAACTGCGTGTGGGCAGTTCTCTTTGGATTGTTATGAGAGGTGGAGACATTGTTCGGCCATATTAGGCTAAACTGCTGAGTGGGCAGTCTCTTGGATATTTTGAGATGTGTTTTGTAACCTGTATTTCTTGATGTCATTTGTATTGTGTTGTGGCGTGAATAAACCTTTATTAAAACGTCACCAGCATCTTCACTCCTTCCATGACTTTCACATGCGTTATGGTGGTGTATGACTGAATCAACACACGCCCTCTGCTGACATTCCAGACGCAGTGACATAGTAGTTACACATACTTATAAATAGCCCTGTGTGGACGTAGTCGTACTACAGAACCTCGACGTAGATTTACAATATGCCTGTGTGGCGGAATTAAGAAGTCACCCACGTCTTTAACAAAGTTAGGATCTATATATGATAGCGTCGTGGGATGCAACAGTCTTTAACCCACACGTCTTATCAGTGACAGTATTCAACAAGATAGTTACTTTCAACAGTCTTCCTGGATCACTTTAACAAAAATAAGAAGCTGGCTAGTGTCTGTGATGTCTGTACTTTCATCAATCTCCAGTGAAAAGTATGGACAATTTTCAATTAAAGATTTCAAGTTCTGGGACAAATGCAAACTAATATCTTCTGTTCTCCTAGCTACGGTTTGTTTTGAAAGAGGTACATTTTGAAATTCTTTTACTACTTTTTCTTCATTGAACACTTCTGCCATTTGAACTGCACACTTTTTCACAAACTCTCCATCAGTAAACGGCTTTTTTGCTTTTGCAAGCTCATAACTAATCACATAGGACGCCATGAGCGATGATTCCTGAATCTTATTTACATGACTAAATATACTCTTTTGCTGATTCAGTTTTTTCTTGAGTTGGTTAAGTGTCACTTTCTGATTTATACTTAACAAACTTCATAAGACCAACTGTGCACCTCAACTCCTTCCTATAGAAATGTACCTACCATCCAACCCCACTCCCATGATCACTTTCCCATATCAATGCTAAAGACAAAGCAACATCATTGGATCTCAGAGACTTCCGACCGCAGAAAAGATATGTCATTGCTTTCAGTTTCTCATTATCAAAGTAGGTACCGACACTGTCTTCGCCTGTCCACGTGCACGACCAGAGATTTGACGTTATCATTTCCGTTTTGTCGGCACTAACTAGTAGAGCTCAATTGGTATGAGAGAGAGAGAGAGAGAGAGAGAGAGAGTTGGTGGTGTTGTGGGAGGTGGGGAGATGTTAATCGTACATTTTGGGTCTTTTTGGTTTCGTTTCTGGTGCCTGTGCGTGCTATTTTGTAATATTTTTTTTGGCACAGTGGTCGGAGTATACAGTAATTTTCAATCAACAATAAGAGGCCGGCCAAAACAGGTTGGCGGGCCGGTCAAAACTGGTTGGCGGGCCGGATCTGGCCCGCGGGCCGTAGTTTGGCCACCTCTGCTGTAGAGGGAAATCCTAGACCATAGCGTACAAACCTTTGACTCTTTGGGGGTTAATAACTTTTCTTCTAACGGGATCTTGTCTCAACAGAGGGAGGGAGGATTACACCTATGAATCTATTTATGGATTAATTCATTAACTTATGTTTATTTGTATTTGATTGATATTGAAAATATTGCTGTTGTGAAGTTTTTTTAATGATAAATAAAGTTTACATAAACTTTATGTACGTGTGTTGGTCAGCTCGTCCCAAAAGATCCCTATTCCATTGATATAGTTTTCACGTTTGTGCGTCAAATTGTCGTCACTTATCTGTGTATGTGTAGATGTGAGTGGTTGAATATATCAATATATATTTATAGAAAAACTGTCTGATCTAAAAATCTCAGTCGTAATCGATAGGCTGGATAGATTATCTCTCAAATCCAGGGACAGACTTTACCTTTCACCACTTCACTCGTGAAAAATCTATTTCTTTACCTTATCTCCCACTGAGCTATCACCTGTTCTAGTTCTATTCAGACCGGACCATAATTGATCTTAAATACCTATCAAAAAATCTACGACAGTGACCATCTGGTATCATGAAGTCACGCTAGTCTATTTTTTATTTCTGACTATTTTACTTCAAACATAACACAGACATTTTAACAATTTCACTCAAATAGATTGACGGGATCACACATATTTTACAGTTCTTATATGAAGGCGCGTACCTTTCAACCTATTTGGTTATATCAGAGCGCATTTACCATCCCAAAAAAAAGTCCTCTGTTGACTGCTAACCCGATCAGCGTTGATTGATACTAAGTTCTGAAAAGAACCAACATTATCTATGTGCTAGCATAAAGCCCTACAGAGGACTCGCCAGCTACGCCAACGCCCGAGATAGTAGTCAATGGTTGCTTGATAAGTATTCTACAAAATTATTCTTCAGTAAAATAGTGTGTGAGTAAAATGGTTTTTTTTGTTTTGTTTTTTTAAATAAAGTTTTGCCTCGTTTTGGCGAGGCGCGTCCCGTTCAACCTAGTCGGTTATATTAGAGCGCATGTCCAGATATAAAAGACCCCCTTTTTTTAAAAACTTTTATTTGCCGTTCTTTCCACTTTACAAAAACAGGTCCATGTTTCATGAAATACAAGAAAAATACATTGCATATTTCATATGAAACCTCGTGCGCACTCTCACTTCGATTGTGTACTTAAACAAGTTAAAAAATAAAATGAATAATTGAATAACAAATACTTTAACAAATTTAAATAATAAGTAATTTAGAATTGATATAGGTTTAAAGAGTAACAGTGGAATAAATAAAGTTAATTTAATTTTAAAGAAGAATAAAAAATAACATTGGTTTAGAGCTAAGCAAATTCTTATTTAGTTCATAGTATTTTACATATAAAAAAAACTTACACTTGCTCACACTTTCACATGTACAAGGTACACTTGAACTACTGTTTAGACACTCCGAGATGAGCCAAAGCATTTAAGTAGGAACATGAAGAAGAGAAAACGCCTGGAATCTGCACCTATAAACCGATATATTCATACACGCACATACATACATTCGTTCTGTTTTTTAATTCTTGATTTGTATTTCTTTTTCAATTAACTAAAACCAGTACATTTTATAATACATATAACCACTCACGCGTACTCGCACTCACTGGCACACTTAAAAGAAAGTTTTCATATAAACTCGTTCAAACACACATTGGAAATTGCACCCATAAAGCCAAACATGGCTATAATTACACAGACAGACAACATTTTTCTTTCTTATATAAGAATAAGTGTTCTTAGGTTAGTTTCTTGCGCTGATTTCAAATTTGAAATCCGTTTATCTCAATCACATCGGGTTCTTAAGATATTTGTGAATAAATATATTTTTGGGAAACCGTTATTTGCTCCGTTTCATTTTTACTATATAACTTATTAAAAATTAATAAAATGCAAAATAATTCTACTTTTTATACTGCTAAAAGATGCATGACATATGTTACGCTATTTTTCAAATAGTTGCTGTATTTTGAAATAATTCTGAGCGAAATATGGCTTCTAGAAGTTGTAGAAATTCGGCTGATCTGTTCTGTTACGTGTGCGGATATTTTACCGATCGTGTTCACCAGAAAAACTTTACACCATTACTAAAGCAAGCATATGAACTTTATTTCGATTCAAAAGTTGATGATGCAAATAAATCTTGGAGGCCAAATGCAGTTTGTTCGACTTGTGCAAATACATTGGCAGGTTGGTTACGAAAATCGCCGAAGCATAAGTCGATGCCTTTTGGAGTGCCAGTAATATGGCGTGAACCGACAAATCACGCTACTGATTGTTACTTCTGCTTGACAAATATCCATGGTTTCACTTTTAAAACTAGAAAGTCTGTGGTTTATCCAAATATTGAATCGGTTTCGAAACCAGTGCCTCGTGATCCAATCACGTGTCCGATCCCAGTTCCACCAGAACAATATCCGTTGGACGTGAATGAACCATCAGAAAGTGATAGTTTATCTGCTTTAGAAACTAATTCTTACTCGGATTATATACCGGTGAATGATGGTGTTCACTTAATTAACCATTCAGAACTTTCAGATCTAATACGTGATCTCGCTCTTACCAAAGGACAAGCGGAATTACTCGGTTCGCGACTCAAAGAATGGAATCTTTTAGCGCCCAATACTCCGATATCTAAATTTCGTCATAGACACAGAGAACTTGTTCAATACTTTGAGATGGATGATGACATTTGCTATTGCAAAGATGTAAACGGTTTAATGGTGCACCTCGGTCATGAGCACATAGTCAACGAATGGCGACTTTTCATCGACTCTTCCAAGACTAGTCTAAAAGCCGTGTTATTGCATAACGGAAATTTATTTTCATCAATTCCAGTCGCCTACTCTGTTCATGTGAAAGAAACTTATGACAATATGGCTATACTTTTGGCAAAAATAAAGTACAATGACTACCAATGGCGGATTTGTGGAGATCTACAGGTCATTGCAATTCTCACGGGCATGCAGACTGGGTATACTAAATTTTGTTACTTCCTATGTGAACGGGACAGCCGTGTCAAAGAGAGTTTTATGATCAATAAATTTTCTCTATATTCTCTTTTTTTTTTTATCCGTGTCCTCTATTTTATTATCACTCTTTACCCTTTTCCTGTAAAGATCTGAATGATAGTGGTAGCCACCACTGTAAAGTATAAGGTGTTCTGTAATTGCAACCTCTCTTGTAATGGATATGGTCAATGATGGCTGGTAGTACTGTTGCGTTCAAAGGGGCGCTTTCACCGTGAAGACAGACACAGGTCAACTCGACCTACACAGGGTAGTGTAAACATTGAAGTGAGAGTACATTGTACGCGAATGGTAGTATGGTTCTGTAGAGTTGACAACTTGGTAACAATATATTCATACTCTCACATGTAGCAGTCAAGGATTACTGGGACTACTGTGTTCTTTTTATAATGTTTAATGAGACGCACACTGGAACAGTACGTGTATGGTTACAGGAACACATGACGACATAAACAGCATAGGGTTGATCACTGGTGTATCATCTTAAGTTAGCATACATGCTGAATAATCTCATACTGGAACAGTTGTAGACAAGCATTCAGAGTTCCATAGTTAATACACACACACACATATATATATATATATATATATATATATATATATATATATATATATATATATATATATATATATATATATATATATATATATATATATATCAGGTTGTACTGACAGATCACGTCAGTTTATACATAATGTTCATAGTGACTTCTAGACAGAACCTCTCTTAGCATGAGTGTAGCTTGTACTTCAGCGGAGATTCTTTTACATAACATTCAGCAAATATCTTCTGAGTAAATGCTAAATCATCCATAATAGATTTTTTCTTTCATAGATGTGATCTCTAGGTCATTATCGGGTAGTAAGTGAACATCCCTGTTCTCTGATGAATGACTGACAATAATTCGGATTCCAAGATGGCTCCTTGGTCCTTAACATCGCTCACATAACGGTGAGACGACAAAACTTCTAGAAAGATTCAGTTCATAAAGATATCGAAGTTTCCACAAAATATCAGCATTATCTGTCCTCATAATTGCTGCGTAGAAACATTATCAGTGCTGCTAGACGATATGTCGTTCTGACATATGAACGTAAGTAGATTCATGTAAACATATGCCCATCGTAAGCCTAGGAACGAACGAAGTCAGTAAAAGTATGTTTACCTTGGCATAGAATAAACTAGCTAGCACAAACACACTCTCCTGGTGTTATAGAATGAATAATGGGGAACACAAAGACTAAACAGTCCTGAAAGACACTATCATCTTCCCCCATGATAACTTGAGATCACAAAATATATGACAGCTCGAAGACATCACGTCTCCCGCCAGGCTCCATAACCGAAGGACACACTCACTTATCTTCATCCGCTGAGCGTGTAAGAAGAAATAATCCAGCCAAGACACACAAAGATAACATGATATAAGACCGAATCGTCTCAAACAGACAAACAGTAAACCTAGATTCGGACTTTCAATATTCCTGCAAAACCTTAAGCGAGAACAATCTGTTTCCAGCTATAATAGACATAAAATGATATAAATCTAGATTCCTCCGCTTGTTCAATACACGGAAACAAAATAGGAACCGATCACCCAAAGAATAAACACACATTTACTATTCTGAGTTATTCCCCTTTCTTAAAAGTTGTAAGTTCATAAATAAATATCCTTTTATCAAACAGATAGTTACATTTTCATTTGTAATCGTATCAACTGTAATCTGTGCGACATATAAAAAATGTGTACGCAACAGACTACCGCAACCCCCGGGAAAAAAAATGAAATTTTTTTTTTCTCTGAGAGCAACATAAATCAGGCCCCCTAACGCACATATGATGCGCAGATGAGAAGTATCAAGAATTTATAAAGCGAGATTAAGGCAAAGTCGCATTTTAGGTCGACTGGTGAGAATATATATCTCAACATCTCAGAGAAAGTATTTCTCTAAGTGTAAATATTTCCAGGGAGTTGCCACCAATGCTTACTACCATATTGGTAATGACACAATGTATACAATAATTTCAATAACCATTTCATATTAGGTATCATAAGTTCACGATTGGCAAAAGAAACATCATCAAAGAATTAACTGTGAATCAAAATAAGTGATTTATACAATCACCATATCATACAAAGGACATACATAAGTCTGGAAGTGTATCAAGAAATCTTGGACTCATGTTGAGATCTACCGTCATAACGAGATCTATCAAAATTATGATCTCTGTTGAGACCATTGCTCTTGTTTACACTCCATTTCCCATAGTTATGAAAAGTTGTGTTATTACCCTTATGATCAGTAGGATTTTGTTGTCCACAAAAATAATTATCATAAGGTTGGCAACCTCTATTGAAGTTCCTATAGTTAGTGGAATTATAATATTGAGCAGCATCAAATTGCTTCCAGTTCTTTGAAAAAGAACCATTACGTGAAAAAGGAAGATTAACACGTGATGAACGCCCTTGGCGCTGTTCATAACTACGCCTATCTTTTTTAGCACAATTGTTGTTATTTTTGCCTGTGGCAATGTGCTTAACAGATGGATCGTACTGCTTGGGCTGAGTACGATGTATACTAGTAGTTTTGTTCTCTTTTACCACTCTATCAGAACTTCGAAAAGTTGATGCACGGTTTTCATGAGGAATCTTGTCATGACCTTTATCCAAGTCCTCACCGTGATCCAAAAGACTGACACTTGATTTACTTTTGTTGGCCTCCCGCCAACTCCCATTAGAGGCAGTATCGTTATTTCGTGGGAAACCATATTTTCCACGAAAAGATTTGCTTGCATTGAGTGCATGGAGCTGACTCTTTGCATTAACATAGTGACCATCAGATTTGTGTTCAAATCTATTCACCTTATTATTAGACAACATCTTATTGTTCAAGACAATATCTAACAAACCGTCGACCCTCTTACGAAGTTTTGTAACTTCCACTTCTGCCAAAGCTTTCTCTCTAGAAAAAGCTTTCTGAGTTTTCTCATTAGTTCTCACTTCCCAGTTATAATCTAACTTTGTAACACGTAACTGAGAGACAAGAGTTTTCTCTCTAGCAATACTATCTTTGAGATCTGTTATCAACTCTGTCATCTGAGACGTAGTTTCTAGAACCTTAGTCTTTTCTTGAACAAGTTCAAGTTTCAGTGCTTCCATAGCACTATGATGAGTAGTCATCAGTTTATCAATCTTTTCATCATTTTCTTTCTTCGCTCTCAACTGTGTCAACTCCAGTTGCAGTGACTGAATCTCCATATCCTTCTTATTCTTAAACACCTTAATCTCCTCCTGAGATATTAAATTCTTTTCTTCTAGTTGGCGGCTTAGAAACACATTCTGACTCAATAGATTAGTGACTTTATCATTATATATCTTCTTGTGTTTCTCAGCCTCCACTTTTAATTCATCATAGTCTCTTTTGACCTGCTCAAGCTCACTAAAAAGAGCCTGTTCATTACATAGATATTTGTCTTTCATTGAGCTCATCTCATCTTCTAACTTTTTTTCCTCCTTTTCCAGTTGAGATTGTCTCAATTTATTCTCACTAGGAAGAGCTAATGTTTCTATTATCTTCCACAGTAGTTTTAAATCAAGCGTGGAAGAGTTCACCTTATCTACCTGATTATCCATCATCTGTTTTAATGAGGTAACTTCATCTTCTAACTCTTTTTTCTGTCTAAGAGAGAATTCACCAAATTTCCTATTATCCGCTATCAATTCCGTCACTTTACTCTTCAATGTAGCATTTTCATCATTCATTTCTGATAACTTATCAGTAAGAGCTTTCTTATCACTTTGAAGCTCATTTATCGTTTTTTTCAAAGTAACAATATTACTGCTTTGAGTCGTAAGTTCAGCTTCTTTGTAAAAAACAGTAGATATAAACTTAGAAAGTCTCACTGCTTTCTCTGTTGAATAGCCGTATTTATAATAACACTTAGCATATTCTTGAAGACCATCACTCGCTTGAAGTAGGAATTGTTCTGTGGCATAATTCTCACAGTCTTCACCAAATAAACGTAATTTTTTTCTTCCTTCCTGAAGAAAATAATGTACACCATCCATCATTTTTGACATTATGTCTGATAATGATACTACTCACTTGAAACAATAATAATAAAATATATTTCAAGGTAATATAGCAAAAAGTTCTTAATCACTGGATTAATCAGCACACTATCACAATGTCTGTGTGAGACAAGCCTTATCAAGGTCTTGTATATTTCTTTGAAAAATAACAATTATAAATTGCTGCAATACTCTATAACATAAGTGCAATGCACAAGAAATAGTGTCTTATCCAATCAACTGTGTACCTTTAGTAACAGCCATTAATCATCAGTTGATTCTTTCACATAAATCCATATGATCAACTATATTTTAAATAGTGTATGTCGATCAAGAACATAACAAAACAATTATACAAGACAACATGAAAACATTTGCGGAAATCAAATAAATCAAATGGAAAAAACAATAAAAAATAAACCGCAAGAGGATAACAACACAAATAACGCCACAGTATATAAATATAAATGTTGAATAGAACTGAAAGATAGAAAAGGGTAGACAAACAAATTACAAACACATCAGAACAAAACTAAAGAATGTGAAGAAAATTCCGAAAACAACACTGACCATATCGTCACAACTAACCAAAAAAATAGCAACAGCAGTCGCTTTGCAAATTCCAGTATCGGAAATTTGCACACCCTATAGAAAACGCTCACAATAGACGACCTCTATCACGTGGTATGATCTAAGGAGACTCCGCCCAACCGAAACAACAACCCGCTGAATACAAACAAATATCACATATAAACATGTAAACATAAATGTACATATAGCATAAATATTCATAATATAATGTAATGTAATGTGTTGCAGATAGGATGTGTTGCGAAGAAGGCTCAGTTATACGCAATAATGCTACAGTACTATGGTACTTTATTAAATAATCAAATCTGGCCTAAATCATAAAAGTTCAACACAAACTATGGCAGTGCAGGAGAATCCACTGTTTACAATTCCTCAGAATCACAAGTAAGACTTCTCGCTTCAGTTGCACTGTACATTTTGCAAACACTGTCAAATATATGTTCCAACACTGATATGTAATGCTGTCTTTTCCAAACAAACTTGCTGTGTAACGCTGTCTGTTCTATGGCAAATGTCCATCAACAAAAAATGTCAACAACCGCTGACCTAGTTACTGTATACCTCGATAGGACAGGTCGCACTGACATCGACTGTAAAGTTGTACTGCCGGTGTTTACGTGTGTCGTAACAGGCCCCAAGGAATGGTTTGGTCTCAGTAGCTGACTTCTCAAAAATGTCCACTGTGCAGGTTGACCCAGGAAGCTGGCACACCACTGTAAAGATCTGAATGATAGTGGTAGCCACCACTGTAAAGTATAAGGTGTTCTGTAATTGCAACCTCTCTTGTAATGGATATGGTCAATGATGGCTGGTAGTACTGTTGCGTTCAAAGGGGTGCTTTCACCGTGAAGACAGACACAGGTCAACTCGACCTACACAGGGTAGTGTAAACATTGAAGTGAGAGTACATTGTACGCGAATGGTAGTATGGTTCTGTAGAGTTGACAACTTGGTAACAATATATTCATACTCTCACATGTAGCAGTCAAGGATTACTGGGACTACTGTGTTCTTTTTATAATGTTTTAATGAGACGCACACTGGAACAGTACGTGTATGGTTACAGGAACACATGACGACATAAACAGCATAGGGTTGATCACTGGTGTATCATCTTAAGTTAGCATACATGCTGAATAATCTCATACTGGAACAGTTGTAGACAAGCATTCAGAGTTCCATAGTTAATACACACACACACATATATATATATATATATATATATATATATATATATATATATATATATATATATATATATATATATATATATATATATATATCAGGTTGTACTGACAGATCACGTCAGTTTATACATAATGTTCATAGTGACTTCTAGACAGAACCTCTCTTAGCATGAGTGTAGCTTGTACTTCAGCGGAGATTCTTTTACATAACATTCAGCAAATATCTTCTGAGTAAATGCTAAATCATCCATAATAGATTTTTTTCTTTCATAGATGTGATCTCTAGGTCATTATCGGGTAGTAAGGGAACATCCCTGTTCTCTGATGAATGACTGACAATAATTCGGATTCCAAGATGGCTCCTTGGTCCTTAACATCGCTCACATAACGGTGAGACGACAAAACTTCTAGAAAGATTCAGTTCATAAAGATATCGAAGTTTCCACAAAATATCAGCATTATCTGTCCTCATAATTGCTGCGTAGAAACATTATCAGTGCTGCTAGACGATATGTCGTTCTGACATATGAACGTAAGTAGATTGATGTAAACATATGCCCATCGTAAGCCTAGGAACGAACGAAGTCAGTAAAAGTATGTTTACCTTGGCATAGAATAAACTAGCTAGCACAAACACACTCTCCTGGTGTTATAGAATGAATAATGGGGAACACAAAGACTAAACAGTCCTGGAAGACACTATCATCTTCCCCCATGATAACTTGAGATCACAAAATATATGACAGCTCGAAGACATCACGTCTCCCGCCAGGCTCCATAACCGAAGGACACACTCACTTATCTTCATCCGCTGAGCGTGAAAGAAGAAATAATCCAGCCAAGACACACAAAGATAACATGATATAAGACCGAATCGTCTCAAACAGACAAACAGTAAACCTAGATTCGGACTTTCAATATTCCTGCAAAACCTTAAGCGAGAACAATCTGTTTCCAGCTATAATAGACATAAAATGATATAAATCTAGATTCCTCCGCTTGTTCAATACACGGAAACAAAATAGGAACCGATCACCCAAAGAATAAACACACATTTACTATACTGAGTTATTCCCCTTTCTTAAAAGTTGTAAGTTCATAAATAAATATCCTTTTATCAAACAGATAGTTACATTTTCATTTGTAATCGTATCAACTGTAATCTGTGCGACATATAAAAAATATGTACGCAACACACTCTTTACCCTTTTCCTGTATTTTTCGCATTCGTTCGTTTGCGAAAAATATTTTCTATCCCATTCTCACGTTTACCTGTTTTCTTTCTTATACTGGGATACGCATTTCTATTATGTAAGACGTCAGCCACTTAGGTAGACGAGAAATTGTGAATATGCATCTATCTCAGACATACAAGCAGACTTTTGTCTGCACTTTCAGCTGACACGCGCGTTTTCTTCGGCTGAGCGCTCAGGTGAGGCGCGATAACCGACATCTCCACGGCGCAGTATGAGACATTTGTCTGGCAATTCCATCTGACACGGCACTCACTGTTGGCCCTGGTCAGCGTGAGGTGTGAAGACGAGAAGTGTCAGTTATGGCATGCGTCTTGTTAATGAGAGGTGTTAGAGAGAGTAAAGGGGTGATACCTGCGCTATTGTGTGGTTTTGGAAATAGCGCACATCCTTTGTCTGGTTTGATAGATATTAACCAGAGTTTGAAACTTGATTGCACTGATTCTCCATTTGCAGTAGACGTGGTCACTTCGTTCTAGATACTTAAACTTATAAGTAAAATCTCTTAGTTTCGTTGTGATACCGTAGTTCTGTGTTGAGGTAAATATTACATTAAGTATCTAATATTTTGCGAGTGATTAAGTGTTAAATCGCTTATTTTATATCCCACTAGTTTCTTTTGTGCAGATTGATTAATTTATAAGTCTGTAATATTCTCTAGCTGATGAGTTACAGTGGGGATGATTGATTTTTATATATAACTTATTTCACGGGAAAGTTTAAACGTCAAGTCAAGCTCTACGCTTGCAGTTCAAAATGTAAGTTATATTGAGTACATAATATGTAAAATATTTCATATGTGTTTTTTTCTTTATTCAGTGAATACTGGGGTAACCCAACTTTGCCGGCGTTTAGTACAGAGACATACCTGTGAGAAACATAAACATTTTATATCTTAAACCACTTGGGTTTTCAAGTAACACCTGTCTGACAGGGCGTGTGCCTTCAGAGATAGACAGAATACCAATCCCACTAACGGGTTTTTTTAAGAATAAATGCTTAAACTGGGCCTTTGAGCCAGATCATATTTCTTCACAAACTCTAATATACATGCTGCCTTGTGGCGAGAATAATTACAGAACAAAAACATTAACTTTTCCGACATTAATTGACCAAGTGTGTGGTGAACCAAGATTATTTGTTGAGAGAAGTCGTCCACCGGTTATTTTCCTAATTAAGGGAAACCTCGTGTTTCTGACACTGTGTGCCCGTTTAACTTTCTTACCCAAACTGATTTAAGTGACCTTAACAGCAATCTTAAAATTAAACTGGTGAAGTGAATGCTCCCCGGATGCAGTGGAAGAAACCTGTATCTGCAGAGCTGGGATTCTCTTTATCCAAAGAATACAGATTCACTGTAGAGAAGTGTCCTAAAGTTTGCGCCAGACGGCGAACAGCAGCACGCTTGTAGGTAAGGTTGTGTGAGTCAGGGCCCTGATGAAAGAACCGAGTGAAAGTAGACTGAGGGATGTTCTTCGTTTGATTCACTCACTTTGTAATTTTCCTTATGCAAGATTTTGTTGCTAAACTATATTTTTCCTTAGAATAGATACTGCTATCAAAGTCAGTTCATACCTTCAAAAGGGGAAAATATTAGACCCAAATCATACGTATCTGTGAGTATTTGGGCTATCATCGATCTCCTAACGGGACTGTGGGCTATACATCGAGGAAAAGGATCATACTGTGAGTCTGTCATTCTTGTAGCACTTTTATTGACTTTATGACTATTTGTATATGCTTTGATGTAATTTTATATGTTGTGAGAAAAGTTTGTTATGATAATTAAACTACTCAATAACTATTCCAGCGTGTCGGTCAGTTTCGTTCCAAAATATCTATATAATCACTGTTATAGTTTTCCCACGTCTGTGTCTGTCGTCACTTGAATGTGCGTGCACGTGAGTGGATATATATATATATATATATATATATATATATATATATATATATATATATATGTGTGTGTGTGTGTGTGTGTGTGTTTAGACTGTCTGACTCCTCTAAATCTGTCGTAGAAGACAGGCAGAGAGAGAGAGAGAAGATTTATCGATCTCAGAGACAGCCTCTATCACATTCTACCATCTCACTCGTGGAAATCTCTTTTCTATTATCATCTCTCACTGTAACTATCACTTATTCTAATCTATTCAGAAGGGACCAACCCGAGTCTTAATTTCCTATCAAAAATCTACGACAAACCGCAACAGACAGGAACATTATGTAAGAAAGGTGTGGCCTATCAGGGATCGTATGCAGCTCGGGCATAAAAATGTAATACACGAGCCATTAGTTAACAAAGACAGCATCATTTTACCACCGATACATATAAAGTTGGGGCTCATGAAGAATTTCTTAAAAGCGTTAGATAAAACGAGCAAAGCTTTCACTTATCTTCGAGAAAAGTTTCCGCAAGTTAGCGATGCAAAGATAAAGGAAGGTATCTATGTAGGACCTCAGATTAGGAAAGTTATTGCAGACAAACAATTCGAGAACTTGTTACATGGTAGTGAACTTCGAGCATGGATGGCATTCAAATCGATCGTTGATAACTTTCTGGGAAATCACAAATCTGTCGACTATGTGCATATTGTTAATCAGTGCATAGATGCATACAGAATTATGAGCTGTAACATGTCCCTCAAAATCCATTTGCTCGATTCGCATCTTGACTTTTTCCCTGACAACCTTGGCGAAGTCAGCGATGAACATGGAGAACGATTCCATCGTGTGTTTTGTTGTATTAAAGGTGTGTGTCCTTGAAGGCTTTGTATGCATTGTTTGTAGAACCGTGGTCAAGTGCCACAATGATGAGGTTGATTATTGTTGTAACTACACAAGTTAGATAATCTCAGACCAATATAATAATGAGCCAGGGGGTATTGTTCAGGATTTTTAACGATTTCTCCAATGTACTTGATTCTTAAAGCTCTAATTTTAGTTGCTATATCTTGTAAAGATACTCCCCCTCTATCTATGGGTTGTATTGACGTTTCATGCTTTATACAATGTAAAGTGTTACGAAATAAGAATGTTCTTGTAAATTTGTTTATTCGTGTAATAATTTCTTGAGGAATGTTTTGAATATTTTCTATGTAAATCAATTTAGGTAAAATAAAGGTGTTGATTAAAACCGATCTTCCGAAAATTGTAGTAGTTTTGTATTTATATCTTTCTAGTCTGTTTTTTATTTTCTCTAACAAGTTTTTCCATACCTCTGTGTTTCGTTGTGTTGGTGTGGCAGTGTATGTAATACCGTAAATTTTTATTTAATTTACTTGTAGCAACTGAAAGGGAAAATCTGATCTGTTTCTCCATTTACCTATTCCCATTAACTTTGATTTCTGAACGTTTAATTTTGCTTAGCTGGCTCGTCCAAACTCGTTAAAGGTGTTTAAAATATTTTGAATGGATGAAATTTTGGTTGGGAAAAATATCGTGTCGTCAGCGTAGGCGGCTAATTTTCTTTGACCTTGTTCTGGAATGAAAACCCCCGTGATGTTTGTGTCTAATCTAATTTTCTCTAACACAGGTTCTATTGAAAGTACATATAACAATGGTGAGAGTGGACACCCTTGTCTAACAGACCTAGTTAAAATAAAAGGTTCTGTGATTGTGTGATTTATTAAAAGTCTACTTTCTGGTGTTTTGTATATAATTTCTATCCATTTTCTAAAGTATGGCCCTACATTACAGGCGAACAGAGTTTTGTGTAAAAAAGAATGGGATACCCTAGCAATAACTTTTTCCTGGTCCAACGATAGAATAGCGGCCTCGTGCTGCTTGTCTGACGCGTAAGTAATTAAGTCTCTAAAAAAGTGTGTATGTTTACAGATATTCCTCTGCGGCACCTGTTCTGTTGGTCGTCATTAGTCAGGATATGCATGAATGGTTTTAGTTTACTAGTAAGAGTTTTAGTTAGAATTTTATAGTCAGTGTTTAGAAGTGATATGGGTCTGTAATTTTTTAGTAGTTTCCTGTCTGTCTTGTCTTTCGGTAAGAGTACTATGTACGACTGATTTAAACTTTCAGGAAATTCGCCCTTCTGAAGGGCTTCCTCAAAAACTTTCATTAATAGTGGTCCGAGAACGGGAAAAAAGAAAGTATAGAATTCTGATGTAAGGCTGTCTGGACCCGGGGTCTTATCTCGGTTTAGTGTGTTTACTGCCTCTCGCAAATTTTCGAGTGTTAGGACTTGGTCTAAATTTTTACTTTCTTGTTCTGTGAGAGGCTTTGTGTACTGTAGAAAAATGTTTTGTACGTCTGTTCTTGTTTCTTCTTTGGTGTATAACTGTTTATAAAATTCCAAGATGGTCTGACACACGTTTGTGTTGTTCGTTTGCAATTGTCCATTTGTATCTAGTATTTGGCGGATCTGTTTATTTTGTTGAATGTTCTGTTCTATTGCCAAGTACTGTTTGTTTGGAGTCTCTTGTGTTGTATATAATTTCGTTCTCAGCATTGCACCTTTATATGTGTGTTGTTTATGTTGTTCTAACTGGTCTTGCAACGTCTGGATAACCGGGTTAGTTTTGTCTATTTGTTTTGTCAGTTTGATTGCTTGTTCTAATATCTTTTTTTTGTGTTTGGATCACCTGTATATGTAGGTGGCGAGGGCCTGTGTCCTGTCTTTTATGGTGTTTTTTAATAAGTCCCAATATCCTGCAATATTTTGTTCAGGGATCTGTTCTGTGTATCCTAATATGAGCTGCGTTATTTCCTTTGTGAAGAAATCATGTTTAAGTAAACTGTTGTTAAACTTCCAATGTGGGGATCTTTTAGATGTTATAATGGGCGTCCCTATACCTAACACTGTATAAACCGCTTTATGGTCTGTGAAGTCAAGTGTGCTGTTAATATGTTGTGTTTCCTGTACCTTGTAAATATCTGATGTATATATCCTATCTATCCTAGATGCTCGTCGTAAGCCCGGGTGTGTCTTATCTATGTAAGTGTACGATCTATTATTTGGTTCAACACTTCTAAAGGCATCATTCAGACTATGCACTTCTAAAATAGTTTGTAATACCTTCAACTGAGATGTCTGATTCTTAGTTACATGTGTGTTCTGTGTTTGTAAGGTTCGACCGGCAAGATCTAGGTCAGACATGACACAATTAAAATCCCCTTCTAATATTAAGTTCCCTCTTTTGTAGTAGTAGTGACAAAACGTCAGAGAGTTCTCCATAAAAAGCTGGCTGGTTTGCTCTTTGACTTGGAGCATATATATTGACTAATGTGTATGTGTCTTGTTCACTTTGTTTATTGTGTATTTGGACAGAAACTAATCTGCCGTTAGTGTCCATGTTATGGTGTGTTATTTCCCAGTCTACTGATGATTGTAAGATCGCAACACCTGTGTGTGACGTCCCTATACTGAACCACCCGTTTCTTAAACCTAATTTTGTTATGATTTGTTTGGCCCGGAAGTCTGAAACAACTATAGTTTCTTGCAAAAAACAAAATCGGGTGTCTATTTTTAATTTAGTGTTACCAGGGAGTTTAGTTTATTTTTTTAATCCGTTTATGTTTAATGACAAAAGGGTTGTCGTGGAACGAGTTGTGTAAACCCACTACTTTGTTAAATCCCTATGTCGAGAGCCCAGCCAATCAACGCACAGTTGCTGAGCCGGAATAAATTACAAAAAGTTACGCCAGGAAAAAACTTAAGCCCTGTTTTTTTCGGATGTGGGTCGCGGCCATCTTGTTCACGCAAGATGGCGGAAGAAAACTGAATACAATTAGGCTGTACGAGCATAAGACGAAACTGCAGGAAACTAATCAGCTTGCTCCGCCAGGAACCAACCAAACGCTTTCCTTAACCAGTAGAAGTTACGGTACTTGTGCGTTAATTCACCGTCAAATTAATATTTTGGCAATTTATTACCCAATTCGATCACCGTACTATTTCTTACATTTTTATATTATAATAGTATTTTTTTTCGTCTATTATGCATTTTCGCAGGCCGGGTTGCCTCGTCTTGGCGAGGCGCGTCCCGAAGGACTGCCTGGTAAAGCTATAAGCAAGTTTGCTCAGTGTGTATCCTATCCATCTTCAGCGCCTTCTCATGTCTCGTAGACCGCATAGCTTGAATGGTACTCCCGCAGGAGGATTCATAGAGGTGTCTCTTATCTGTCCTTGTATTCAAGTGGACCCTAGGTCATGAGAGGAGTCACTTATGCTGTCTGACCAAGGGTGTATGTCAGCTGGGGGACTCTATGAATCCCTGCGGTGTGTCTAATTCAAGGTGGGTCGGGTATCTAGGAGACTGTGTTGGAGAGGAAGATGGATAGGAGAACCCACTGAAGGGAAAGGGGGTGGGTGACTAGGGTGTACCAGGTGGGCCTTAGGGACGCGACGCGCCAAGACCGGGGGGCAACCCGCCAGGGGCTACATGCACTAATAGACTACCCCCAACCCCTACGTGGGAAGAATGTTTTGGAGGGTGGCAGGCGAAAAAAAAATACTATTGTAAGATAAAAATGTAAGAAATAGTACGGTGCTCGAATTGGGTAATAAATTGCCAAAATATTAATTTGACGGTGAATTAACGCACAAGTACCGTAACTTCTACTGGTTAAGGAAAGCGTTTGGTTGGTTCCTGGCGGAGCAAGCTGATTAGTTGCCTGCAGTTTCGTCTTATGCTCGTACAGCCTAATTGTATTCAGTTTTCTTCCGCCATCTTGCGTGAACAAGATGGCCGCGACCCACATCCGAAAAAAACAGGGCTTAAGTTTTTTCCTGGCGTAACTTTTTGTAATTTATTCCGGCTCAGCAACTGTGCGTTGATTGGCTGGGCTCTCGACATAGGGATTTAACAAAGTAGTGGGTTTACACAACTCGTTCCACGACAACCCTTTTGTCATTAAACATAAACGGATTAAAAAATAAACTAAACTCCCTGGTAACACTAAATTAAAAATACACACCCGATTTTGTTTTTTGCAAGAAACTATAGTTGTTTCAGACTTCCGGGCCAAACAAATCATAACAAAATTAGGTTTAAGAAACGGGTGGTTCAGTATAGGGACATCACACACAGGTGTTGCGATCTTACAATCATCAGTAGACTGGGAAATAACACACCATAACATGGACACTAACGGCAGATTAGTTTCTGTCCAAATACACAATAAACAAAGTGAACAAGACACATACACATTAGTCAATATATATGCTCCAAGTCAAAGAGCAAACCAGCCAGCTTTTTATGGAGAACTCTCTGACGTTTTGTCACTACTACTACAAAAGAGGGAACTTAATATTAGAAGGGGATTTTAATTGTGTCATGTCTGACCTAGATCTTGCCGGTCGAACCTTACAAACACAGAACACACATGTAACTAAGAATCAGACATCTCAGTTGAAGGTATTACAAACTATTTTAGAAGTGCATAGTCTGAATGATGCCTTTAGAAGTGTTGAGCCAAATAATAGATCGTACACTTACATAGATAAGACACACCCGGGCTTACGACGAGCATCTAGGATAGATAGGATATATACATCAGATATTTACAAGGTACAGGAAACACAACATATTAACAGCACACTCGACTTCACAGACCATAAAGCGGTTTATACTGTGTTAGGTATAGGGACGCCCATTATAACATCTAAAAGATCCCCACATTGGAAGTTTAACAACAGTTTACTTAATCATGATTTCTTCACAAAGGAAATAACGCAGCTCATATTAGGATACACAGAACAGACGCCTGAACAAAATATTGCAGGATATTGGGACTTATTAAAAAACACCATAAAAGACATGACACAGGCCCTCGCCACCTACATATACAGGTGATCCAAACACAAAAAAAAGATATTAGAACAAGCAATCAAACTGACAAAACAAATAGACAAAACTAACCCGGTTATCCAGACGTTGCAAGACCAGTTAGAACAACATAAACAACACACATATAAAGGTGCAATGCTGAGAACGAAATTATATACAGCACAAGAGACTCCAAACAAACAGTACTTGGCAATAGAACAGAACATTCAACAAAATAAACAGATCCGACAAATACTAGATACAAATGGACTACTGCAAACGAACAACACAAACGTGTGTCAGACCATCTTGGAATTTTATAAACAGTTATACACCAAAGAAGAAACACGAACAGACGTACAAAACATTTTTCGACAGTACACAAAGCCTCTCACAGAACAAGATAGTATAAATTTAGACCAAGTTCTAACACTCGAAAATTTGCGAGAGGCAGTAAACACACTAAACCGAGATAAGACCCCGGGTCCAGACGGTCTTACATCAGAATTCTATACTTTCTTTTTTCCAGTTCTCGGACCACTATTAATGAAAGTTTTTGAGGAAGCCCTTCAGAAGGGCGAATTTCCTGAAAGTTTAAATCAGTCGTACATAGTACTCTTACCGAAAGACAAGACAGACAGGAAACTACTAAAAAATTACAGACCCATATCACTTCTAAACACTGACTATAAAATTCTAACTAAAACTCTTACTAGTAAACTAAAACCATTCATGCATATCCTGACTAATGACGACCAACAGAACAGGTGCCGCAGAGGAATATCTGTAAACATACACACTTTTTTAGAGACTTAATTACTTACGCGTCAGACAAGCAGCACGAGGCCGCTATTCTATCGTTGGACCAGGAAAAAGTTATTGCTAGGGTATCCCATTCTTTTTTACACAAAACTCTGTTCGCCTGTAATGTAGGGCCATACTTTAGAAAATGGATAGAAATTATATACAAAACACCAGAAAGTAGACTTTTAATAAATCACACAATCACAGAACCTTTTATTTTAACTAGGTCTGTTAGACAAGGGTGTCCACTCTCACCATTGTTATATGTACTTTCAATAGAACCTGTGTTAGAGAAAATTAGACTAGACACAAACATCACGGGGGGTTTCATTCCAGAACAAGGTCAAAGAAAATTAGCCGCCTACGCTGACGACACGATATTTTTCCCAACCAAAATTTCATCCATTCAAAATATTTTAAACACCTTTAACGAGTTTGGACTAACCAGCTAAGCAAAATTAAACGTTCAGAAATCAAAGTTAATGGGAATAGGTAAATGGAGAAACAGATCAGATTTTCCCTTTCATTTGCTACAAGTAAATTAAATAAAAATTTACGGTATTACATACACTGCCACACCAACACAACGAAACACAGAGGTATGGAAAAACTTGTTAGAGAAAATAAAAAACAGACTAGAAAGATATAAATACAAATCTACTACAATTTTCGGAAGATCGGTTTTAATCAACACCTTTATTTTACCTAAATTGATTTACATAGAAAATATTCAAAACATTCCTCAAGAAATTATTACACGAATAAACAAATTTACAAGAACATTCTTATTTCGTAACACTTTACATTGTATAAAGCATGAAACGTCAATACAACCCATAGATAGAGGGGGAGTATCTTTACAAGATATAGCAACTAAAATTAGAGCTTTAAGAATCAAGTACATTGGAGAAATCGTTAAAAATCCTGAACAATACCCCCTGGCTCATTATTATATTGGTCTGAGATTATCTAACTTGTGTAGTTACAACAATAATCAACCTCATCATTGTGGCACTTGACCACGGTTCTACAAACAATGCATACAAAGCCTTCAAGGACACACACCTTTAATACAACAAAACACACGATGGAATCGTTCTCCATGTTCATCGCTGACTTCGCCAAGGTTGTCAGGGAAAAAGTCAAGATGCGAATCGAGCAAATGGATTTTGAGGGACATGTTACAGCTCATAATTCTGTATGCATCTATGCACTGATTAACAATATGCACATAGTCGACAGATTTGTGATTTCCCAGAAAGTTATCAACGATCGATTTGAATGCCATCCATGCTCGAAGTTCACTACCATGTAACAAGTTCTCGAATTGTTTGTCTGCAATAACTTTCCTAATCTGAGGTCCTACATAGATACCTTCCTTTATCTTTGCATCGCTAACTTGCGGAAACTTTTCTCGAAGATAAGTGAAAGCTTTGCTCGTTTTATCTAACGCTTTTAAGAAATTCTTCATGAGCCCCAACTTTATATGTATCGGTGGTAAAATGATGCTGTCTTTGTTAACTAATGGCTCGTGTATTACATTTTTATGCCCGAGCTGCATACGATTCCTTATAGGCCACACCTTTCTTACATAATGTTCCTGTCTGTTGCGGTTTGTCGTAGATTTTTGATAGGAAATTAAGACTCGGGTTGGTCCCTTCTGAATAGATTAGAATAAGTGATAGTTACAGTGAGAGATGATAATAGAAAAGAGATTTCCACGAGTGAGATGGTAGAATGTGATAGAGGCTGTCTCTGAGATCGATAAATCTTCTCTCTCTCTCTCTGCCTGTCTTCTACGACAGATTTAGAGGAGTCAGACAGTCTAAACACACACACACACACACACACACATATATATATATATATATATATATATATATATATATATATATATATATATCCACTCACGTGCACGCACATTCAAGTGACGACAGTTAAACACACAGACGTGGGAAAACTATAACAGTGATTATATAGATATTTTGGAACGAAACTGACCGACACGCTGGAATAGTTATTGAGTAGTTTAATTATCATAACAAACTTTTCTCACAACATATAAAATTACATCAAAGCATATACAAATAGTCATAAAGTCAATAAAAGTGCTACAAGAATGACAGACTCACAGTATGATCCTTTTCCTCGATGTATAGCCCACAGTCCCGTTAGGAGATCGATGATAGCCCAAATACTCACAGATACGTATGATTAGGGTCTAATATTTCCCCTTTTGAAGGTATGAACTGACTTTGATAGCAGTATCTATTCTAAGGAAAAATATAGTTTAGCAACAAAATCTTGCATAAGGAAAATTACAAAGTGAGTGAATCAAACGAAGAACATCCCTCAGTCTACTTTCACTCGGTTCTTTCATCAGGGCCCTGACTCACACAACCTTACCTACAAGCGTGCTGCTGTTCGCCGTCTGGCGCAAACTTTAGGACACTTCTCTACAGTGAATCTGTATTCTTTGGATAAAGAGAATCCCAGCTCTGCAGATACAGGTTTCTTCCACTGCATCCGGGGAGCATTCACTTCACCAGTTTAATTTTAAGATTGCTGTTAAGGTCACTTAAATCAGTTTGGGTAAGAAAGTTAAACGGGCACACAGTGTCAGAAACACGAGGTTTCCCTTAATTAGGAAAATAACCGGTGGACAACTTCTCTCAACAAATAATCTTGGTTCACCACACACTTGGTCAATTAATGTCGGAAAAGTTAATGTTTTTGTTCTGTAATTATTCTCGCCACAAGGCAGCATGTACATTAGAGTTTGTGAAGAAATATGATCTGGCTCAAAGGCCCAGTTTAAGCATTTATTCTTAAAAAAACCCGTTAGTGGGATTGGTATTCTGTCTATCTCTGAAGGCACACGCCCTGTCAGACAGGTGTTACTTGAAAACCCAAGTGGTTTAAGATATAAAATGTTTATGTTTCTCACAGGTATGTCTCTGTACTAAACGCCGGCAAAGTTGGGTTACCCCAGTATTCACTGAATAAAGAAAAAAACACATATGAAATATTTTACATATTATGTACTCAATATAACTTACATTTTGAACTGCAAGCGTAGAGCTTGACTTGACGTTTAAACTTTCCCGAAATAAGTTATATATAAAAATCGATTATACAATAAAGCGATTAAACCCTTAATCACTCACAAAATATGTAGATTCTTAATGTAATCTCTTTACCTCAACACAGAACTACGGTATCACAACGTAAACTAAGAGATTTCACTTATAAGTTTGAAGTATCTAGAACGAAGTGGACCCACGTTCTACTGCAAATGGAGAATCAGTGCAAATAAAGTTTCAAACTCTGGTTTATATCTATCAACACAAACAAAGGATGTGCCCAAGTTTCCATAACCACGCAAGAGCGCAGATGCTCTCCCCCTTCTACTCTTCTCTAACACCTCCCAATAACTAGACGCATGCCAATAACTGACACTTCTCCACATGTACTTTCTCGTCCCTTCACACCTCACGCTGACCAGGGCCAACAGTGGAGTGCCGTGTCCAGATGGAATTGCGAGACAAATGTCTCATACTGCGCCGTGGAAGATGTCGGTTATCGGCGCCTCACCTGAGCGCTACAGCCGAAGAAAAAACGCGAGCGTGGCAGCTGCCTGATGCAGACAAAAATCTGCTTGTAAGCTGAGATAGATGCATATTCACAATGTTCTCGTCCGTACCGAAGTGGCTGACGTCTTACATAATAGAAATGCGTATCCCAGTATAAGAAGAAACAGGTAACGGAAAATGGGAATAAGAAAAATATTTTTCGCAAACGAACGAATGCGATAATACAGAAAAGGTAAAGAGGTGTAGTTCTACATATTTTTTATATGTCGCACAGATTACAAGTTTGATACGATTACAAATGAAAATGGTACTATCTGTTTTGATAAAAGGGATATTTATTTAATGAACTTACAACTTTTAAAACGGAATAACTCAGTATAGTAATGTGTGTTTAATTCTTTGGTGATCGTTCCTATTTTGTTTCCGTGTATTGAACAAGCGGAGGAATCAATTGATATCTTTTTATGTCTATTATAGCTGGAAACAGATTGTTCTCGCGTAAGGTTTTGCAGGAATATTGTTAAGTCCGAATCCTGAGGTGTACTGGGTTGGTCTGGTTGAGACATCGGTCTTATACATGTTGTATATTTGTGTGTCTTGATGGAGTATTTCTCTTTCACGCTCAGCGGATGATGATAAGTGTGGGTGTCCTTCGGTTATGAGCCTGCGGGAGACGTGAATGTCTTCGAGCTGTCCATATGTTTGTGATCTCAAGTTATCATGGGGGGATGATGTTAGTGTCGTCCAGACTGTTAGTCTTTGTGTTCCCCATTATTCCATGCGATAACACCAGGTGAGGTGTGTTTGTGCTAGCAGTTTATGCTATGCCAAGGGAAACATACTTTGACTGACTTCGTTCGGTTCCTAGGCTTGAACGATGGGCATATGTTTACATCAATCTACTACGTTCATATGTCAGAACGACAGATCGTCTAGCAGCAACGGATAAGGTTTTCTACGCAGCAATTATGAGACTGATAAGCTGATATTTTGTGGAAACTTCGATATCCTTTAAGAACGAGGAAGCTTTCTAGAAGTTTTGTCGCCGCCACCGGTTATGTGAGCGATGTGAAGACCAAGGAGCCATCTTGGAATCCGATTATTGTCAGTCATCATCAGAGAACAGGGATGTTCCCTTACTATCCCGATAAGGAACTAGAGATCACATCTATGATGAAAAAATCTATTATGGATGATTTAGCAAGTTACTCTAGAAGATATTTGCTAATGTTATGTTAAAAATTCCCGCTAAGTACAAGCTACACTCTTGCTAAGAGAGGTTCTGTCCTAGAAGCACTATGAACAGTATGTAAACGGAAGTGGATCTGTCAGACAACCGGATATATATATATAATATAATATATATAAATATATATAAATAATATAAATATATAAATATATATATATATAGATTGTGTGTGTGTATAACTAGGGAACTCTGAAAGCTTGTCTACAACTGTTCCAGTATTGAAATTATTCAGCATGTATGCTAACTTAAGATGAGACACCTATGATTCAACCCTATGCGGGTTTTGATTCGTCATGTTGTTCCTGTAACCATACACGTACTGTTTTCCAGTGTGGCGTCTCATTAACATTATAAAAAAACACAGTAGTCCCATATCCTTGGACTGCTACATGTGAGATATGTATATATTGTTACCAATTGTCAACTCTACAGAACCATACTACCTTTCGCGTACAATGTACTACCTCACTTCATTGTTTACACAACCCTGTGTAGTCGAGTTGACCGTTCTGTCCTCACGGTGAAAGCACCCCTTTGAACGCAACAGGTCTACCAGCCAGCAGGGACCATATCCATTACAAAGATTGCAATTAACCAGAACACCTTATACTTTAAGGGTGCGCCTACCACATCATTCAGATCTGTACAGTGGTTGCCAGCTTCCCTGTGGTCAACCTGCACAGTGGACATTTTTGAGAAGTCAGCTACTGAGACAAACCATACCTTGGCCTGTTACGACACACGTAAACACCGCAGTACAACTTTACAGTCGATGTCAGTGCGACCTGTCCTATCGAGTATACAGTATCTGGTCAGCGGTTGTTGACAGTTTTTGTTGATGGACATGGCCATACGATACAGACAGCGTTACTCAGCAAGTTTGTTTGGAAAAACAGCAATTACATAGCAGGGTTGGAACAGATATTTGACAGTGTTGCTAAATGTTCAGTGCAACGAAGCGAGAAGTCTTACTTTGTGATTCTGAGGAATTGTAAACAGTGATTCTCCTGCACTGCCATATTTGTGTTGAATGTGATGAGTTAGGCCAGATGTGATAATTGAATAAAGTACCATAGTTCTGTAGCATTATTGCGTATAACTGACCTTCTTCGCAACACATCCTAGCTGCAACACTTACATTACATTATAGTATGAATATTTATGCTATTGTACATTATGTTTACAGGTTTAATGTGATATTTGTTTGTATTCAGCGGTTGTTGTTTCGGTTGGGCGGAGTCTCCTAGATCATACAACGTGATAGAAGGTCGTCCTATGTGAGCGTTTCTATAGGTGTGCAAATTTCCGATACTGGAATTTGCAAGCCGACTGCTGTTGCTATTTTTTGGGTTATTGGTGACGAGAGGTCATGTGTTGTTTTCGAATTTTC
>JAMPIV010013153.1:0-214626 GCA_024509875.1 Oreohelix idahoensis
TCCATGGGTGATATATTGCCAATAATTGGAACACCATTCGTACGGGTTGTGATTCGTCATTTTAGGACCCCTAGAAAGACTATAAGATGGAACAGGTTTGTCCTGACCTTAGTCGACACATGCATTTATTTGGCAGAAGCTATTCCAGCTAAACTTGCGCACAGATTGGCCTAAGATGTCGCAGAATCACCTAGTGCAGATTTTTTACCTCGGTGGGGATTTCCATCAACAGTGTGGACGGATAAAACGATATCCATTACCGAATCTGTTGATGGATGACGATCGTTAAGATCTTGAGGGACAGACATCTTACACTAAAGCCTTACACTTGGCCAGAAGTGGGTTAGTAGAACGTGTTAACGGGAATATAACCTTCAACATGTCTTTCAGTAAACTGAAACAAGGAAACCTGACGAAGTGGGATCTTTCTATCCCTGCGCTCTATTGCTACAGAGAAACGCCTCATTACGTCCAACCAGGATTTCCGCCAGCCACGCTTTTTCGGAATAATTCCATTAAGGGCCTTGAAAGCCTTTCTGTGGTCGTGGACAGTCAGGAGGCGGATGAGGGCCCAGTTGTCTCAGGAGTAAATATGTGTCGTTATTTAAAGGAGAAAGGCTGGAAACTTGGATGGGATCTAGCAACGACGAAACTTTAAGGCGAGCACGCGCAAGCACGCTAACAGATACAGGAAGTCGGAAAGAAAGTGAATTGGAAAGCCAGAGAGAAAGTTTTGGTGTACTCCCACTGAGAAAACAAACTGAGGATTCGGATGGCAAGGGCCGTTTACCGTAATGAAAAAAATCATTTAAAGGCTAAAACTACCATCTACTATCTAATCACTTTTAAGTCTGGAAAGGTCTTCCAAATACATTTACCCCACAGACCCTTCCTTGGAAGACCGGTGCAACCTTCCGAAATCCTCTGACGATCGTCAAAAATTTGACGACGATGACGATAGTGGCAGGGAAATTAACTCCCCCACATCATTAAATATAAAATTGAACACTGGACCTTTCCTGCGACAACTCCCGCCTAGCCATGCAAGCGTAATCACACTATCCGCTCCTGCCATCTACGGCATCATCAAAAAATGATGTTTTTCAATGGCAAAAGGACAAGAGTGCGAATACCCAATACAAAATACACGACACCAGAAGTCCTCCATGGGCAGTTCAGCCTATTAATGACGCAATCACTTCTGTTGTATTTCTATCAAGCAGTATAGGCCGAATCCAACAAGACCCTTAGGACCTTAATACTGTGTCCAGAAAATGATAGTAGACTAGAACAGTGAGAACAGGATAGTGGGTAGGTTTGGTATTGTACAAACATTTATTACAAATAAGGGAGGGAAACCTGAGGCCTGTAAACAGTAAATTAATATGAAACAAATATAAAGGTATGTTATCAGGCACTCGCAGGAAATAAAGAAGTAGAACACCAGACAACAGAAAAACAACAGACATGAGTGGCTTACCCAGGATTTGAACACTGGACCTTCCGTGCGACAACCCCGCCTAGCCATGCAAGCGAATCACACTATCCGCTCTGCCCATCAAAAAATGATGTTTCAATGGCAGGTCTATAGTGCGAACCACAATACACGACACCAGAAGTCCTCCATGGGCAGTTCAGCCTATTAATGACGCAATCACTTCTGTTGTATTTCTATCAAGCAGTATAGGCCGAATCCAACAAGACCCTTAGGGACCTTAATACTGTGTCCAGGTAAAATGATAGTAGATAGAACAGTGAGAACATGGATAGTGGGTAGGTTTGGTATTGTACAAACATTTATTACAAATAAGGGAGGGAAACCTGAGGCCTGTAAAAAAAAGTAAATAAAATTTAATTGAAACAAATTATAAAGGTATAAAATAACACTGACCAGAACCTAAACTCGCAGGAATAAAAGACAGTCAGAACACCAGACAACAGAAAAACAACAGACATGAGTGGCTAACCCAGGATTTGAACACTGGACCTTCCGTGCGACAACCCCGCCTAGCCATGCAAGCGAATCACACTATCCGCTCTGCCATCTACGCATCATCAAAAAATGATGTTTCAATGGCAGGTCAATAGTGCGAACCACAATACACGACACCAGAAGTCCTCCATGGGCAGTTCAGCCTATTAATGACGCAATCACTTCTGTTGTATTTCTATCAAGCAGTATAGGCCGAATCCAACAAGACCCTTAGGACCTTAATACTGTGTCCAGTAAATGATAGTAGACTAGAACAGTGAGAACAGGATAGTGGGTAGGTTTGGTATTGTACAAACATTTATTACAAATAAGGGAGGGAAACCTGAGGCCTGTAAACAGTAAATTAATATGAAATAAATATAAAGGTATGTTATCAGGCACTCACAGGAAATAAAGAAGTAGAACACCAGAACAACATGGTGTCTGGTGTTCTACTTCTTTATTTCCTGCGAGTGCCTGATAACATACCTTTATGTTTGTTTCATATTAATTTCATATTAATTTACTGTTTACAGGCCTCAGGTTTCCCTCCCTTATTTGTAATAAATGTTTGTACAATACCAAACCTACCCACTATCCTGTTCTCACTGTTCTAGTCTACTATCATTTACTGGACACAGTATTAAGGTCCTAAGGGTCTTGTTGGATTCGGCCTATACTGCTTGATAGAAATACAACAGAAGTGATTGCGTCATTAATAGGCTGAACTGCCCATGGAGGACTTCTGGTGTCGTGTATTGTGGTTCGCACTATTGTCCTGCCATTGAAACATCATTTTTTGATGATGCGTAGATGGCAGAGCGGATAGTGTGATTCGCTTGCATGGCTAGGCGGGGTTGTCGCACGGAAGGTCCAGTGTTCAAATCCTGGGTAAGCCACTCATGTCTGTTGTTTTGCTGTTGTCTGGTGTTCTACTTCTTTATTTCCTGCGAGTGCCTGATAACATACCTTTATATTTATTTCATATTAATTTACTGTTTACAGGCCTCAGGTTTCCCTCCCTTATTTGTAATAAATGTTTGTACAATACCAAACCTACCCACTATCCTGTTCTCACTGTTCTCGTCTGCTATCATTTACTGGACACAGTATTAAGGTCCTAAGGGTCTTGTTGGATTCGGCCTATACTGCTTGATAGAAATACAACAGAAGTGATTGCGTCATTAATAGGCTGAACTGCCCATGGAGGACTTCTGGTGTCGTGTATTGTGGTTCGCACTATTGACCTGCCATTGAAACATCATTTTTTTGATGATGCGTAGATGGCAGAGCGGATAGTGTGATTCGCTTGCATGGCTAGGCGGGGTTGTCGCACGGAAGGTCCAGTGTTCAAATCCTGGGTAAGCCACTCATGTCTGTTGTTTTTCTGTTGTCTGGTGTTCTACTTCTTTATTTCCTGCGAGTGCCTGATAACATACCTTTATATTTATTTCATATTAATTTACTGTTTACAGGCCTCAGGTTTCCCTCCCTTATTTGTAATAAATGTTTGTACAATACCAAACCTACCCACTATCCTGTTCTCAATGTTCTAGTCTACTATCATTTACTGGACACAGTATTAAGGTCCTAAGGGTCTTGTTGGATTCGGCCTATACTGCTTGATAGAAATACAACAGAAGTGATTGCGTCATTAATAGGCTGAACTGCCCATGGAGGACTTCTGGTGTCGTGTATTGTGGTTCGCACTATTGACCTGCCATTGAAACATCATTTTTTGATGATGCGTAGATGGCAGAGCGGATAGTGTGATTCGCTTGCATGGCTAGGCGGGGTTGTCGCACGGAAGGTCCAGTGTTCAAATCCTGGGTAAGCCACTCATGTCTGTTGTTTTTCTGTTGTCTGGTGTTCTACTTCTTTATTTACTGCGAGTGCCTGATAACATACCTTTATATTTGTTTCATATTAATTTACTGTTTACAGGCCTCAGGTTTCCCTCCCTTATTTGTAATAAATGTTTGTCTGGTACAATACCAACTGCTCACACACTATTCCTGTTCTCACTGTTCTAGTCTACTTCATTTACTGGACACAGTTTATTAAGGTTCCTAAGGGTCTTGTTGGATTCGGCCTATACTGCTTGATAGAAATACAAACAGAAGTCTGATTTGCGTCCATTAATTGGCTGGGAACTGCACATGGCAGACTTCTGGTGTCCGTGTATTGTGGTTCGCACTATTGACCTGCCATTGAAAATCATTTTACTTGATGATGCGTATGATGGCTCTTTCGGATCAAGTGTGATTCCCCCATGGCTACTCATGTCGCACGGAAGGTCCAGTGTGCAACCCCACCCTGGGTAAGCCACTCATGTCTGTTGTTTTTCTGTTGTCTGGTGTTCTACAACCCTTTATTTTCCTAACCTACGTCCCACTGTACAATACCTTTCACCCACCCCAAAAACACAATTAATTTACTGTTTAACAGGCCTCAGGTTTCCAACAAATAAACACTTATTTGTACCAAAACCATTTGTAAACAATACTCAAAATAACTAAATCTCCCCTAAAACTGTTCTCACTGTTCTAGTCCTATCCTATCAATTTACTGGACACAGTATTAAGGTCTCCTAAACACCACTGTTGGACTTCGGCCCTTCATATCTGCTTGATAGAAATACAACAGAAGTGATTGCGTCATTAATAGGCTGAACTGCCCATGGAGGACTTCTGGTGTCGTTGTATTGTGGTTCGCACTATTGACCTGCCATTGAAACATCATTTTTTGATGATGCGTAGATGGCGAGAGCGTGATGAGTGTGATTCGCAATTGCTGGCTAGCGGGGTTGTCGCACGGAATGATATCCAGTGTTCAAATGCTGGGTAAGCACTCATGTCTGTTTTGTTTTTTCAGAGATTGTCTGTGGTTCTGAGATTCGGTTTATTTCCTGCGAGTGCCTGATAAAGGGGAGGCATACCTTTATTATTTGTTTCGGATATTAATTTACTGTTTAACAGGCCTCAGGTTCCCTCCCTTATTTGTAATTAAATGTATTTTGTACAATACCCAGAAACCTACCACTATCCGTTCTCACTGTTCTAGTCATACAATTATTTTACTGTGACACAGTATTATCGGTCCTAGAGGGTATCTGTTGGATTCGGCCTCCCCCACGGCTTGATAGCCAACCCCCAACAGAAGTGATCCTGCAGTCATTAATAGGCTGAAAACTGCCCATGGAGGAACATTCTGGTGTCGTGTATCTAGTGGTTCGCACTAATTGACCTGCCATTGGAAACATCATTTTTTTGATGATGAGTAGGATGGCAGAAGGCGGATAGTGTGATTCGCTTGCATGGCTAGGCGGGGTTGTCGCACGGAAGGTCCAGTGTTCAAATCCTGGGTAAGCCACTCATAAATCTTGTATAGTTTTTCTGTAAGTCGGTGTTCTACTTCGTCTATCTTCCCTGCGAGTGCCTGATAAAACATACCTTTATATTTGTTTCATATTTAATTATTGATTTAGGACGTATAGAACATAGTGAGAAATCTTATCGCCGCGCTTGTAGTATTTAGGACTTTAAAACGCGCCCGTCAAGGGTTAACTAATAAAAAGTTTGAAAATAGCATACTAGCGTAGGTGGTTCCAGGAAAGATAGCACGGATAAAACACTCACAAACGCATAAGATTGAGAGAAGCGGACACCTGCTGGCGGCCTTGGTTCAAAGTGTTAGAGGTGTTGGATTAGGCTATTTCGGGCCAACAGTGCGAGGGAGATGCCGTTATATGGTGTCGGTAAACAATGTCGCAAGGTTGAAAATTTAAAAATACAACCGCTAGGTCCAATACTTTCTTAACAAACAGGCACACTGGGGGAAAACAAAATAAAATTTCATTATATATACACTCACGCATAATTACTTCCTATCGGGTGAAAAGGAAGATCTGAGGCGGATTTTTATAAACATTCAAGTAGTGGAGACTTTCGAAAAAACAACGAAAACACAAATGGAAAATATATTGAAATTCTTTATTAATTAGGTTTTGGATCATTAAAAATAGTTAGCTAGGTCTTGGCAGCTGGATCTTGTCATGAATGGCGTAATATGCTTTCGAATAAAAAATCCGACAGATAGAAATAAAGTTATGGACAAAAGACTGTATTTGTTCGTACAGACAGACCAACACCTGCTCTAGGGACTATCTTCTACAAATGGCGTCAAGCCTTTGAATGTACTCAATAATATGAAATGTTTTGACCAATGGGATCTACTACTAAGATTTTCCATTCAAATTTTTAAATCTAAGGTCCAATTTCTGTCCAATGTTAGTGTACTTCTGTCGGTCTGTCCGTCCGAACTTGGCATTCACTAAAATTAAACTTGGTTTTGGCCTAACACTACCAAAAAACATATTCAGTCTGAGCCATCGCATAATTTTTTCTCCCCTTGTCTACCCCTTTCTACATGTACCCTTTCTTGCCTTTTTCAAGGACGGGTCAAAAAATGTTACCGTTAGTGCAAGTCCAAACGAGCATGTGTTGGTCTGTCTGTACGAACAAATACAGTCTTTTGTCCATAACTTTATTTCTATCTGTCGGATTTTTTATTCGAAAACATATGACCCATCAGGACAAGACCAGCTCTAAGACTAGCTAACTTTTATGATCTTAAACCTATTAATAAAGAATTCAATATATTTTCCATTTTGGTGTTCGTTGTTTTCTAAGTCTCAACTACTTGAATGTTATAAAAATCATCGCAGATCTTCCTTTTTCCCGGCAGGAAGTAATTATGCGTGTGAGTATATATGATTCTACAGTGTGCCTTTTGTTAGAAAATGTATTGGACTTGGCGGTTGATTTTTAAATTTTAAAGCTCGCGACATTGTTTTCGACACAAGCTAACGGCATCGTCTCGCACTGTCGGCCTGAAAAGCTAATTCAAACTTCTAACACTTGACAAGCCGGCAGCATGTGTCCGCTCTCTCAATCTTATGCGTTCGTGTGTTTTATTCGTACTATCTTTCCTGGAACCACTACGCTAGTATGTTTTTCAAATTTTTATAGTTAACCCTTGACGGGCGGGTTACAAAGTCCAATACTACTAGCGCGGCAATAAGGTTTTAGACTACGTTCTATCCTACCTAAATCAATGCGTTTTCTGGCGCAGGGAAGAAGACGCGTTACAACTTTACTAATTCTATACATATTATTATGACTTTATTAGATATAATTAATGATTTTATCGCTGTATCAATGTACTTCATCTCAATACCACGAACTAGAATCCTTCAATATAATGGTAGTCTAGAACTCGGCAAAATGTTGCCAAGAAACTCAGAACTTTGCAATATACAAGATATTTTCTAGCACGAGTGATCTGTCTACTGCAGATTTATGAGGACTGAATGAAGTCAAGTTTCAGCTCCTGGATAGATATATGAAACAGACAAAGAATCCCACGTTATTTCGCAAATCCGAAATAGCCTCCCCTTCTCGCCTTAATACTTCACCGTACTCAGACGCCTGCCATCACCTGTCAATACGCGTCTTAACGCCTCACCCGACTACTCTCATTTCTGAGCGCAGCAGATTGGCGACTACTCACACCTAACGCCGAGAACTCAACCGAAGAAACGCTGTGTCAAGTGAAAATGTAGACGATATGTCTGCCATCATGTCTGACGAAAGCGAATTTCTCACACCATTCGCTCACATCCCGGGACTGACATCTATGTAATAAACTGCGTTACTAGTATGAGAAAAGAAACGGCAAAGTCAGAATGGGAAAATAATACTTGTCGCAAACGAACGAATGCGAAAAAAACCCCAGGAAAAGGATAAAAGAGCGATAATAAAATAGAGGACACGGGTAGAATAAGAAAAGAATATAGAAAATTTATTGATCGTAAATCTCTATGCGACAGAACGTCCCCCCTTTAAGATATGGAAGCACTCCATGTCTACGTTATGGAAATAAATTTCCTATATCCGTAGCTTCAGGGTGTCTGTTCTCTTCCCTCTCATCTCCCCCCCCCCCCTTGTCTCTCTCCAATTCCTACTCAAGTCCCCTCCACCATTCTTCCTTCTCTGGAATGTCTTCCGTGGGCGCTTGAAAGAGTGTCGCCGCTTTTGACATTTTTGAAAGATTTCGTGTGTGCGCAGTGGAATTTCCCTGCCAACATTTATTACAAATAATGGAGGGAAACCTGAGGCCTGTAAACAGTAAATTAATATGAAATAAATATAAAGGTATGTTATCAGGCACTCACAGGAAATAAAGAAGTAGAACACCAGACAACAGAAAAACAACAGACATGAGTGGCTTACCCAGGATTTGAACACTGGACCTTCCGTGCGACAACCCCGCCTAGCCATGCAAGCGAATCACACTATCCGCTCTGCCATCTACGCATCATCAAAAAATGATGTTTCAATGGCAGGTCAATAGTGCGAACCACAATACACGACACCAGAAGTCCTCCATGGGCAGTTCAGCCTATTAATGACGCAATCACTTCTGTTGTATTTCTATCAAGCAGTATAGGCCGAATCCAACAAGACCCTTAGGACCTTAATACTGTGTCCAGTAAATGATAGTAGACTAGAACAGTGAGAACAGAATAGTGGGTAGGTTTGGTATTGTACAAACATTTATTACAAATAAGGGAGGGAAACCTGAGGCCTGTAAACAGTAAATTAATATGAAATAAATATAAAGGTATGTTATCAGGCACTCACAGGAAATAAAGAAGTAGAACACCAGACAACAGAAAAACAACAGACATGAGTGGCTTACCCAGGATTTGAACACTGGACCTTCCGTGCGACAACCCCGCCTAGCCATGCAAGCGAATCACACTATCCGCTCTGCCATCTACGCATCATCAAAAAATGATGTTTCAATGGCAGGTCAATAGTGCGAACCACAATACACGACACCAGAAGTCCTCCATGGGCAGTTCAGCCTATTAATGACGCAATCACTTCTGTTGTATTTCTATCAAGCAGTATAGGCCGAATCCAACAAGACCCTTAGGACCTTAATACTGTGTCCAGTAAATGATAGTAGACTAGAACAGTGAGAACAGAATAGTGGGTAGGTTTGGTATTGTACAAACATTTATTACAAATAAGGGAGGGAAACCTGAGGCCTGTAAACAGTAAATTAATATGAAATAAATATAAAGGTATGTTATCAGGCACTCACAGGAAATAAAGAAGTAGAACACCAGACAACAGAAAAACAACAGACATGAGTGGCTTACCCAGGATTTGAACACTGGACCTTCCGTGCGACAACCCCGCCTAGCCATGCAAGCGAATCACACTATCCGCTCTGCCATCTACGCATCATTAAAAAATGATGTTTCAATGGCAGGTCAATAGTGCGAACCACAATACACGACACCAGAAGTCCTCCATGGGCAGTTCAGCCTATTAATGACGCAATCACTTCTGTTGTATTTCTATCAAGCAGTATAGGCCGAATCCAACAAGACCCTTAGGACCTTAATAATTGATGATGCGTAGATGGCAGAGCGGATAGTGTGATTCGCTTGCATGGCTAGGCGGGGTTGTCGCACGGAAGGTCCAGTGTTCAAATCCTGGGTAAGCCACTCATGTCTGTTGTTTTTCTGTTGTCTGGTGTTCTACTTCTTTATTTCCTGTGAGTGCCTGATAACATACCTTTATATTTATTTCATATTAATTTACTGTTTACAGGCCTCAGGTTTCCCTCCCTTATTTGTAATAAATGTTTGTACAATACCAAACCTACCCACTATTCTGTTCTCACTGTTCTAGTCTACTATCATTTACTGGACACAGTATTAAGGTCCTAAGGGTCTTGTTGGATTCGGCCTATACTGCTTGATAGAAATACAACAGAAGTGATTGCGTCATTAATAGGCTGAACTGCCCATGGAGGACTTCTGGTGTCGTGTGGTTCGCACTATTGACCTGCCATTGAAACATCATTTTTTGATGATGCGTAGATGGCAGAGCGGATAGTGTGATTCGCTTGCATGGCTAGGCGGGGTTGTCGCACGGAAGGTCCAGTGTTCAAATCCTGGGTAAGCCACTTATGTCTGTTGTTTTTCTGTTGTCTGGTGTTCTACTTCTTTATTTCCTGTGAGTGCCTGATAACATACCTTTATATTTATTTCATATTAATTTACTGTTTACAGGCCTCAGGTTTCCCTCCCTTATTTGTAATAAATGTTTGTACAATACCAAACCTACCCACTATTCTGTTCTCACTGTTCTAGTCTACTATCATTTACTGGACACAGTATTAAGGTCCTAAGGGTCTTGTTGGATTCGGCCTATACTGCTTGATAGAAATACAACAGAAGTGATTGCGTCATTAATAGGCTGAACTGCCCATGGAGGACTTCTGGTGTCGTGTATTGTGGTTCGCACTATTGACCTGCCATTGAAACATCATTTTTTGATGATGCGTAGATGGCAGAGCGGATAGTGTGATTCGCTTGCATGGCTAGGCGGGGTTGTCGCACGGAAGGTCCAGTGTTCAAAATCCTGGGTAAGCCACTCATGTCTGTTGTTTTTCTGTTGTCTGGTGTTCTACTTCTTTATTTCCTGTGAGTGCCTGATAACATACCTTTATATTTATTTCATATTAATTTACTGTTTACAGGCCTCAGGTTTCCCTCCCTTATTTGTAATAAATGTTTGTACAATACCAAACCTACCCACTATTCTGTTCTCACTGTTCTAGTCTACTATCATTTACTGGACACAGTATTAAGGTCCTAAGGGTCTTGTTGGATTCGGCCTATACTGCTTGATAGAAATACAACAGAAGTGATTGCGTCATTAATAGGCTGAACTGCCCATGGAGGACTTCTGGTGTCGTGTATTGTGGTTCGCACTATTGACCTGCCATTGAAACATCATTTTTTGATGATGCGTAGATGGCAGAGCGGATAGTGTGATTCGCTTGCATGGCTAGGCGGGGTTGTCGCACGGAAGGTCCAGTGTTCAAATCCTGGGTAAGCCACTCATGTCTGTTGTTTTTCTGTTGTCTGGTGTTCTACTTCTTTATTTCCTGTGAGTGCCTGATAACATACCTTTATATTTATTTCATATTAATTTCCCTGCCACTATCGTCATCTTCGTCAATTTTGACGATCGTCAGGAGATGTTCGGAGGTTGGCACCGGTCTTTCCAAGAATTTCTTTAACAGATTTAATTGGAAAACCTTCTCCTTTCCTTGAATAGAGATCTGGTAGTTAGCCTTAGAAATCTTTTTTCATTACGGTAAACGGCCCTTGCCATCCGATCCTCAGTTTGTTGTTCTCAGTGGGGAGTAACACCAAAACTTTCTCTCCTGCTTCCAATTCTCTTTCTTTCGCGACTTTCCTGTATCGGTTAGCGTGCTTTGCGCGTGCTCGCTTAAAGTTCGTCGTTGCTAGATCCCATCCAAGTTTCAGCCTTTCCTTTAAATACGACACATATTTACTTCCTGAGACAACTGTCTCATCCGCCTTCTGGTCTGTCAGCGACCACAGTAAGGCTTCAAGCGGGCCCTTAATGGGATTTTCCGAATAAAAGCGTGGCTGGCGGAAATCCTGTGGACGTATGTGGCGTTTCTCTGTAGCCAAATAGAGCTGCAGGGATAGAAAGATCCCACTCGTCAGGTTTCACTTGTGCCAGTTTACTTAACATCATGTTGAGGTTTCCGTTAACACGTTCTACTAACCCACTTCTGGCCAGAGTGTAAGGCTTTGTGTAGATGTGCTGGTCCCTCAAGATCTTAACGATCGCATCCATCAACAGGTTTCGGTATGGAGATCCGTTATCCGTCAACACTTGTTGATGGAATCCCAACCGAGTAAAAATCTGCACGAGGGATTCTGCGACATGCTTGGCATCTGCGCATGTTAGCGGGATAGCTTCTGCCTATAAAGTGCATGTGTCGACTAAGGTCAGGACAAACCTGTTCCTTCTTTTAGTCCTTTCTAGGGGTCCTAAAATGTCGATCACAACCCGTTCGAATGGTGTTCCCATTATTGGCATTTCACCCATGGAAACTGGGGGTGTCCGTTGCTTGGGTGGTACACGTTGGCACTGGGCACAGGATTTGACATACCTGATAATATCAGTATTTACTCCTGGCCACCAATAATGAGTGGTTATCCGTTGGTTTGTGGCGTTCTGTCCCATATGTCCGCTGAAGGGAAGAGAGTGCCCCATTTCTAGGATTTGGCTTCTGTACTGTTTCGGTACTAGGAGCTGATTGTAACCTTGTTCAGGCTTGCCCGTTCTGCGATAAAGTACGCCATCCTTAGAAAAAATGTCCCCGTGCTGTCTGGGTTCCTTAGCCATGGGCAGTTTCCTAAAGCAGGGTGCCAAAGTAGGGTCCTTTTGTTGCGCTTCTTTAAGTTCCATAGGTAACAAATTAGGCGCAGGCTCCCGTTCCTTCTTGGTTTGCCTTCTTGTAGTTACTGATGCCACAAAAGGCTCTTCCGGTTTCCCAATAAACACGTATCTACCGCCAAGTATGACTGAGTAGATGGGGTCATCCATAACAGCCGCTTTGATCACTCCTCTGACAAAATCAGAGTGGATCTCCACCAGTTCGATGGGAAGCGCTGTAGGTGCCATCACTCTTAGAAACTCCACAAAGTTCGACGGTCTCTCCTGTCTCTTGACCGGGTTTTACCAGGTGTCTGTCAACAATGCAATCATAAGAAAGCCCCGTGTCAAATAAACAAAAAGTTTGAGAACCGTTCAAAATAACAGTACCTCACGTTGAGGGTCTCTCTCCCTCAGGTTGGGAATCACTGTCAATGATTCCGCCTTGCGAGACTGTTAGCAAGCATCCGATGCGTTTAGGCTCAATGTGCTCGCCCTGATCATTAGTCCCGTGTGAAGGGGTTTTCCATTTGTCACCTTGTCCCCTCTGGCTGCGGTGCCATGAAGGGCGGTCGGGTTGATCAGACTGTTTACTGTGGTTGGGGTACTTGTTTTTGTAGAACTTGGATTTTTCAGGAGGGGGGTTTTGAGGTCCAGTTTCTCTGTGGTTATTCTGATTAGAAGCATGAGAAGATTGGTCTAGATTATTCTTTCGAAAATGCTCTTCTGTCGGTTTACGTTTTGTGGCCGGCAGTTCGGCCAGCGCATTTTGATAACGCTCAGACTTTTCCAAAATGTCTTCAAGCTTTTCTGCACCTTGCTCAGCTAAAAATCTTTCGGGAGTCCGCAGAAAAAGTGTTCTTTATTTGTTCTGTTATAACAAATTCCTCAAGACCTTCATAGGAAGAGGGGAGCTGCGAGAGCTCTAGGCACTTTGTCAAGTATCCCTTTAGACGAGAGGAGAACTGCTGAAAAGTTTCAGAATTCTCTTTTCTGCTGTTGCAAAACAGTTGCAAAAATTTGCGCGCGTTCATTTCAAAACGTTCCAGTAACGCTTTCTTCAAGACGTCGTAATTGTCTTGTTGGCTACTCTCCAGATTGGCGTAAACATCATACGCAGAACTTTTTAAAGCCTGGGAAAGCTTCATATTCCAACGCGACCTCTCTAAACCGTACAGAGTTGCAATTTTCTCAAATTTTTCTAGATACGTGTCAATCTTCTCATTAGGACAAGGGAAAGATTCTAGAGCGAAAGACATAGCGGTGAGGTAAAGAGATTGATTGTTAGAAGGATCAGTAAAGGAAGAATGAGGAGAAGATTCTCCATTGCTGGAGGTAGAGGCAGCACCACGGCTTTGGAACTCTAGAGTCTTAAGCGCCAACTCGTGCTGTCTCTGTTTCTCTTTTTCCTCATGCTGTCTCTCCTCCCTCTCCTTCTCCTGCTGTCTCTCCTTCTCTCTTTCCTCTTGCTGCATCCTGCGAATTTCCATTTCCTCATCCATCTTCTTCTGTTGTAATAGACGGTCTTCCGCTTCTTTCCTCCTAGCTTCTTCTGCCTTCCTCTCCGCATCATATCTCTCAAGTTCGTCCCTGACAAAAGCTTTCGCTTGTTCTCCGTCCAAACCTTCTTCTCTTGCCTCGTCTCTAAGGATCTGCCTAAGCTTTGCCCTCTCGGCCATAGTAAATGGCTGACTGGGACTAGTCAAGAAAGAAAGGAAGAAAAGGATACACTGGTTCCTTCCACTTACGAGAAAATACCGAACAAAAGATGATATATTTTAACCTGGGATACCTCCTCCTATAATATAGTATCTAACTATCGCTGCTATTAATCGGCAAATAAAGCACTTAGTGCAGACGACTACGCCAAATAAATGGTAGTTAAGATTACTCACTGAAAAATAAGTTGCCACAGTGGAAACAAAATAACTATTGCAAAAAAATTATTTAAGGAAGAAAAAAAATCCCCTTAATTTTAAATCCACTACAAGTTCACCCCCTGAAGTCAGTTAGGGTAAGGGAGGCAATTAACAGGACGTAATTGTCTGAACGCACTCCTTAGCTTAGCTCAAACATCTACTTCTTCTTCAAACCCAGTGACTGTTAGACAATCACAAACTTTACCAGCGTTTAGTATTACAAAATCAACAATTAACATATATTCCGACAAAATCCCTGCAACTCAAATGTATAATGCTCAAAAATGCTGTGGAAAAAAACCAATTATTAATTGTGTGGTCAGCACGCCCATAAACAGATCGTTGGTCTAGGGGAATAGTTATTTTTAAGATACACAATACCACGAGACAATCACACTCTTACTCTATTGCAGAATAAAGAACATAACAGACGAACTAATATATTTATCGTACTCGTCTTCCTATTCTAAGTTCAAAAAAAAAATCCTACGGACGAGACCACATTTGTCGTCTCGTCTTGCTATTCTAAGTTCAAAAATCCGTCGGACAAGCCCACATTTGTCGTAGATTTGTGATAGGTGATTAAAACTTAGTCAGGTCACTTCTGAATAGCAATAGAAACAGGTGATAGCTCAGAGAGATGATAAAATAGAAATAGATTTCACGAGTGAGGTGGAGGAAATATAGTAGATTCTGTCTCTGACACTCGAGGAGCTCCTCTCAGTCAGCCTATCATCTACAACAGAGTTAGATTAGTCAGACAAATCTAATATAATATATATTAATATATATATGACCTCACATACCCACACACATAAATGACGACAATAGACGCACAAACGTGAAAACTATGACAATGCAAAATATAGATATTTGAGAACGAACTTACCACCACACTGATTAAGTTTAATTGAATTTTTTAATTATCGTAATAAAATTCCATCACAACACATAAAAATTTACATTTATGCATATACAAATAGTCATAAAGTGAATGAATTGCTACAAGAATGATAGACCCATTGATATGATCTTTTCCCCCGATGTATAGCCCACAGTCCTGTTAGAAGAAAAATGATAGCCACAAAGAGTCACGGATACATATGATTTAGTCTAAGATTTCCCTTTAAAGGTATGAACCGACTTGGATACTGTGGTAAATGAGGTTACTGGTGTTATTAATTAGGGGTGAACAGATTGAGGTCAAGCTGTGTAAGTTCCCTGAGTCTAATTGTTGATGGTGATGATTCTCAGAGTCCCTATCCGCCACCTCTCAGATCTCAATCTGTGTAAAATAGGCTCTGTGATGTTATGTGGCTGAGTGTGTCTAGGGTAATGTATTTAATATAAGGACGAAATAAAAATGTAAACAGAACTGTAACTCAATAATAGTAAAGTTAGTAAGACTTTTGTTAAAGTTTAGGTAATTATTTTACAATTTAATTTCCCCGTACCTAAATTTTCTGGGACAGGGATTGTCAAACTCAATAAATTTGTTTATATACACTATTGAAAATAAATAACTGGAACTCTGTCCAAGTATCTTCTTTCTAGGAATAAAGATCACTATAAGAATTTCACCCACTGAACTGTCTATCTGCTTGTACGTATCACTGTTCATATGTTGGACAGATTGTCTTTGTCATCATCTCACGGTGAGTTTAATATTTATTATTTTTATGGTTGTGGTGGAATATTTGATGTTATACTCTCAGTGCCGGTATAACGGACTTATCTTATAAAATGGTGACAACTGTTGGCCCTTTGGTTCTCAAATACATTCAACTGGCTTTAGAGCTGAAGAACTGGGGTAGCTGCGGCAACAAGGCTGAGCGTTCCTCCCAAAGTTTCTTCCCTCACCCAGTTTCCTGCCACCAACAAGTATGCTGGTATAGGACCCTCAAACAAGAATATCACATATCATAAGCTTGACTTTTGGCAGTTAATGGGTTCTACCACTGCCTTTAGTGTCCAGACGGTGAAAGCGTTGGTCACACAGGCTCTCCCTCTGATGTCAGCTTTAGATAGTTTTAATTTCAAATGGCGGTTGTTGCCAACGAAATGTTAATTTTATTGCACCAAGCTACTCTATGCCTTGTCCAATCAGCACGCGTGTCAAGAAATTTCTAACATTTTCACGCAACCAAATTGAGCAGTTCATAAGTGTGTTTGTTAGTCTGTCTCAATTATTATTTCTACCATATCTTTGTTAATAATGGGTCGATTTTTAATATTAAAAGTGATTATTAAAAGGACAACTGTCCTCTGTCTTCCTATCTAGGTTTCCTTTTAGTCATTTATCCCCGTTTTCATCTTGGTAATTTTTTTCTAATTTATAGTGCTCTGTTCACTGAACTAAAATATTTATAAAATACTTGTCTAAGGCCAGATAATTTATTATAAGGGAAAATTTTATGGTGTATATTAACCAATATTAGCGCTACCCTTCAAGACATCCTTGTTACTTATAAAGAAAGAAATTATCTAAGTTTCTTTTCAAACGCCCAAATTAGGTTTTGATTTCCATTGTAACCCACCTTCTTTCTACCCTATAAAACGAGGCAAAAAGTTGGCTCGCTGGCAAGCTTTACGGCTTTCGTCATAAATATTGGGAAGGACCGAGCGTGTCCGTGTGTGTTTGAGGAAAGAAGGGGGGGGGTGGTATTTTTTTACGCTTCGCATTAGAAAATTCAAACTCTTCAGTTTAAATATTAGCGGTTTGATGTGCATATGGCCTTGAAACCAAGGCCAAACATGGAATTTATTTATAGATTTTTAACTGTAATAGTGGAAAAGTCAAATTATTTTGTCCAATTTTTAGCGGTAGGTTTGACCTTGCCCTTGGCAATTTTTCAAATATAGTAGGAGTGGTTTTTACGTTACTAGATTTTTTGAATCGGGGAAATTTGAGCGGGGTGTTACACGGAGTTACTTTACTACAGATACTCTGATCTATCCTAAGGAAAATATTGTTAGCAACAAAACAAAACGTGCATAAAGAAGTTTAAGACAGCAAAATGGGTGCCAAAATACAACAATAAAGGAATCGCTCAGTCCTGCATTCACTCTATTCAGTCAGCCGTAATCACTAGCTTTTGTTCGTACTTACAGCTTTGGTAGCAACTTCTGGACAAACAATGTTTAGGACATGCACATACAGAATCTCCAGGGTTAGACATTGGCCAAGGAAACCCTAGCTCCACAAAGATAGGTTGAATTCGCTACTTCAGGGAACGTTTCCTTGGTATTTCTTATCTTAGGATACCTGGTTCTGTCACATTAAAATTGTAAAGTTTCTTTTCTTCTTTCCACTCTGTAAAGTGTCAGTCTGTATGCTCTGTAAGGAAGAGTGGTGTGTTGTTGAGATCAGGCATGCCCCCAGTCTACCCAGCTGTAAATGGGTAACTCACCCTAGTCCTGAGTTAGGGAAGGCAAAGGCTCCAGGGGAAGCAGGCCCTAAACTTGGTCACTCCAACCGACGCAGGATGGTGTATGTATGAAGTAGAAGTGTAGAGTGTGATTACCGCGAATGGTGTACTGTTCGTGTGCTGACCAATATAACCACTCATACACTTGTGTCTACAAGGCACCAATGCAGACTGCTGGAATCTTTGTTTACTCAATTTATTCAGACGTACACACTGGGACATACGAGTACATCATGGTATGTTGACATATCAATTTGTAGGTATACATAGCAGATCTGAAGTCATGACACATTCAGAAATAATGGGCAGTACATCAAAAGTTCAATTGTCATGATACATTATGGCCGCATCCCCCTATCTGACTAAACGCGTCAGTGAAGGCAGATCGGTAAATAACTAAAGTTACTTGACGTCCATAGTTTGTAGCATATATTATGAAGCCACGAAAGAGGGGGTTTCTAGCAAGATTGAGATCTCCCTGTCACTGTCCGATAATAGGATAAATAATCTGTTCTCTTGGCAGTGATCAAAACATATGATGACCGAAATCTAACATGGCCGCCTCCCTGAGTTGTCGTTCACTCATTCATAGGAAGGAGAATATAAGCCAGAGTTAATTTATAATGGGTATATAAATGATTTCATAAATGTTTCCATACAGCTCTACGGTGATCAGGTTAATTCACGTAGCCATAACCGCTGCAGGAAAGTCTGTCATCTTCGTCGATACAAAACACGACCCTAGCGATACGAAGCACAATGTTCCATCTAGGTCGAATCGACATGAGATCATCAATATAGGGTCTGGCAATACATGGAGTCCGAATTATACATTGTACCGTACCTTAGGAGAGTCTCTAACATAAACTATAGTAGAGATACCATCTCCTTTAGAGGAAAACCACTTCATGAATCATATTTCCTTAAGAATCTACCAGCCCTTTGAAAAGTGCGTACCCGCCATTATCACGGTACATCGGAACTCATCACGACTTGTCAAGACAACTCATACTTCCGCTAGACCGGAATAACAAGAATCTAGTCCCTCCTACCCATCCAAAATATACAATATAGGACTGATTCTACTTGTACTAATAATATGTAATACATATGAATTCAGGCCATAAACACAATAAGCAAATTAATATATTTTCTGGCCCTAAAAAATAAGTACAAACGTAAGCGCAATATCCTTGCGCCGGATCAATATCCAGAACGATTACTCCTATAATCAAAAGTGTGAATCAAACATGGATTCTCTCGCTTTTACCATAGACAGCATTTTCATACACAAATGAATGAATGTCTATATTTTTCCCATATTAAATAGCCATATCGATTTTTGTAATATGTGCGTCAAAATATGCACGCAACAGATTACCACACCCCTCGGGAAAAAAAATGGTACATTTTTTTTTTTGAAACACATCTAGGAGCAACATACAATAGGCTCACAACGCACCAATAACAATGCGCAGATGATAAGCATAAGTTTTATGACCTTAGAGAAGGTACTTCTCTAAGTATTAATATTTCCAGAGAGGTGTCACCAACGCATACTACAATATTAGCAATGACCCAATTTCCACATTAGTTTATACATAAATTTCATCTAAGATATCTTAACATCATGATCATCAAAGACGAAAAACATTGAAAGATCAGCGGTGAATAAATATCAATGAACCGCTAAGTAGTGTTACAATCAATATATGATATATTACATATGTGTACACATTTCAACATAGAAACAACTGTATCAAAGTTGTATAACAGTTATGAATCATGTGGGCATCTAGACAAAATATCTGCCATCACATTTTCTGACCCACGGATAGCTCGCACCGAAAAATGAAATGGCTGTAGAGCAATCGCGTATCGCGTTGATCTCGCGCTCTTCAGATTTTTACTCTGAATAGCCGTAAGAGCTTTCTGGTCAGTTTCCACAATGAAATGCGCGCCCAGAAGAAATCTTTGCAGTTTAAGGATTGACCAAACCATGGCCAATAATTCACGGTCTAGGACCGAGTAATTCTTCTCTGCGGCATTTAATTTCCGAGAAATATACATCACAGGATGCAGAGTTCCAGAGTACTCTTGCATTAGTGCAGCTCCAATCCCGGTGGATGAAGCGTCACTACGAAGAATAAATGTCTTATCCTTAGAAGGCAATACTAGGATAGGTGAAGTAGAAAACATAGTTTTAACCTTATCCAAAGAGGATTGACATTCTTGAGTCCAATGGACTACATTAGGAGACCCTTTCTTTAGCAAGGAAGAAAGAGGTGACATAATGGAGGACAGATTCGGGATGAATCGTCCATAAAATTGTATTAGACCTAAGAGACTTCGTACTTGCTTTTTAGTCTTAGGAATAGAAATGTTAAGTATCTTACTTGTATTATGGTCTTCTGTTTTTAGGAACCCATGACCAACACGGTGTCCTAAGAAAGATATTTCGCTAAAACCAATACATGCTTTCGATGGTTTCGCTGTCAGGTTATGCTCGCGTAAGATAGACAATAGTTCATTTATACCATTATAGTGATCGTTCAAAGTATCACTGAAAAGACAGATGTCATCAAGATACGCAATGACATCTGAGCGATGAGATAGGATTCGACGCATCATGCGTACAAATGTAGCAGGGGCGTTCATAAGACCGAAAGGCATGAAATTCCATTGGAATAGACCCCTAGGCGTCGAAAAAGCAGTAAACGGTTTGGCGTGTTCGGATAGTGGAACTTGCCAATATCCCTTAGACAAATCGAGTTTAGTAAAGAAGTGAGAATTCGATAGTCTCGTAAGTAGCTCTTCTAGTAAAGGCATAGGTTCAGCATCGAATTTAGTCACTTGATTCAATTTGCGATAATCCACGCAAAGACGTATGTTATTGTCTTTTTTCCGTACTATAACCATCGGCGAAGAATATGCTGATGTGGATGGTTCAATAATTTTTAACTCTATCATCTCATCTAACTCTTTCTCTACCTGTGCTTGAAAATGTATCGGGATAGGATACGGTCTGACTCTTATAGGACTATGGTCAGTAAGAATAATGTCATGTTGAATGACATCCGTTTGACCAGGAATGTCAGTAAGGACATCCTGAAATTGTTCTAACAAAGTAGTAGAAACTTGTTTCTGCTCTCCTGGAGATAATTCTGGAGAAATTGCAACATCTTTCCATGATTCATTAGAGTGAAGAGGAATCATTGGAAAAGGTAAATTTACATCCGAGAAACTCGTTTCCTCATCCTGTATTACTGACAGAGATGAGTACTGTCCATGTTGGACTGGAAAATCGTCCGTTGCCTGGAAAACAGGTTGTAAATAATCAGGACGTTCATGGAATTCCGTGAGCATGTTGATGTGGAAGGTTTTACGCTTCCCGTCAATATCGACGATATAGTCAACATCGGAAACTTTTGATATTATATCGTACGGACCTTTCCAAGAAATGAGAAGTCTATTTTCCCTACAAGGTAGCAAGACAAATGCTTTGTCACCTGGACAAAGTTGACGCAAACATCTCTTTTTATTGGCAAATTCCCTTGCCTTCTGTTTCGCAAATTCAGAAGAAGCAGTTGCCAATTTGCATGCTTCAATAATCTTGTGTCTAAGTGCGATGACATATTCATAAGAGGATTTTGTGTCATCGACAATATTATCAGCAGTTATAAGATCATGAAGTAAGGACATAGGACCTCGCGGTTTCGCGCCAAAGACAAGTTCAAAGGGAGAAAATCATGTATGTTCGTTGGCGACCTCTCTATATGCAAAGAGAGCCGCGGGTAAAACCCTATCCCAATCCTGAGGATGATCTTCTGTTATCTTACCTAGTAGGTTTTTCAGAGTTCTATTCAAACGTTCCACCATCCCATTGGACATAGGATGATAAATACTACTCAGCGATCTCTCTATCTTCAGAGTCGACATTACTTGAGACATGGTATCCGATATGAGTTGGGTACCATGGTCGGATAATATTTCTGCTGGAAACCCCAGACGAGAAAATATTAACCAAAGAGCATCTGCGACATCAGCAGTAGTTATGCTCTTTAGAGGAACAGCCTCCGGCCAACGTGTGCACATATCAACACACGTCAAAATAAATTGGTGTCCTCTAGCAGACTTTATCTTAAATGGACCAATGATGTCTATCGCCATTTTTTGAAATGGCCGAATGGGAATGTCTGCAGCCTGAATAGGTGCATCATGGCGTGGACCTCTGGATTTAATCTCTTGACATACTTTACAAGATCGACAATAGATTCGTATGTCCTTATTCACAGCAGGCCAAAAGAAAGATTGAAGAACTCTAGCTTTAGTACGGGAAAAACCCATATGTCCAGCACACTGCGAATCATGAGCGTGCTGTAAGATTTTAACTCTCATATTTTTAGGCACAAGGATTTGAGAATGAATGGACTTAGCGGAGTCTTGTACCATACGTACAAGTACGCCATTCTTCATCGTAATCCAAGATTTACGATTAGTATCCTTATTCGGATCACCTTTTGTTGCCAGAGTAAAGAATTTCTTTAGAGTAGGATCATCTTCCTGCTGTTTGATAAAGGAATCGTGGGAAATCTCCAAGGGATCATCTCGGATCTGCGCATCATTATCTTCAGAATGTGAAGATTGTGGCATATTAAGAGCTTGAGCCCTAGTGATTACTGCATTAGCCGATTGCATATTAACATTTTCCCAATTAGAAATTTGCTGTGGAGTGCATTCTTTCACCCCGTGAATGCGACCGATGATAAGATCAGCGATCGGATTCGGCAAGAGACATGCTTGCACCTCTCCTGTAAAGAAAGGCGTAGCAATATTGATAATGGCAGTGGAGTACTTCTCCAATGTGCCACCAAATGTTACACATTTGACTATATTGCCTGTTGCTCGAGAAGGATTTACGAGTGATTGCCTCACTCCAATGGTAGTGCACCCCGAATCGAAAAGAATTGATACCGGAGTACCATCTATTAGGCCCCTATTAAAGACAAGAGCACCCCTTCCATTATGCGCAATTGACGCATGGAGAGCGGGAAGCGGGTGACCGCAGCTTAAAGTAGACACTGTGGTTGGATCGAATAATGTTTTGCATTGCGAACACTCAGATGCTCTAGCAAAATCGAAAGCGGAATTTGCTACACTGTTGGAGTCTTTTTTATCATTATTCTGATTATCGGTGTCGTGGAACTCCTGTTGTGCAGAGTTAGCCTGGTAATAAGATTTACCATGTCTTTTGTGTTGTGATCTACCTCGGTTATAATTGTCTCTATAATTATTATTGCCTCTGTTATAACCCCTATTTGGGTTTGAATCATAACATTCATGATCATAATCATCATGCTCATTATATTGAGTATCCCTGTAATATTGTTTCTTTTGTCTCCATGAAGCACTTGGGTAGTTCCTATAGCTACTCCCCTTTCGAGAATTTCTAACATTATGGGTACCCCTCGCGTGTCGGGGACTATCAGCCCGATTCCAGTTCTTCGAAGAAGAACCCTGATTTGAGTGGTTATCTTGGTTTTGATACTTATTCCAATTAACCTTTTTATCAAATTTATTTTTAGCTCCTTGGAATTTGTGTGAGTAATTCTGATTATATTCTGTTGCCGAAGCAACTGGCATACTCTCTTTAATGTTAGAGTTACTAAGAATCATGTCAGGGTGTGCCGTGGCATACTGGTCACAATATTCTTCCATTTGCTTTATTGTACCAGGTTTACGCTCATGTAAGAACTCTAGGAATGATTTATTTACAGAAGACATGACCTTGTCTCTTAGCAATAAATCCGTAAGACCATCAAATGTTTTCTCTGTTTTGGATAATTCAATCCATCGTGAAAGTGTAATTCGTGCTTTTGAGATGAAATGTGAGAATTCTACACCTACCTCAGGTCTCATTGTTTTAAACAAAAGACGGTAACCTTCCTCAGACAGCTGATATCTCTTTATCAAAGCTGCCCTAACAGCATCATAATTATCTTTGTCGGCCTCTTCAACAAAATATAACTTACTTAGGGACTCCCCTTTTAGATTTTCAGACAACTGATTCACATACTGTGATTTGTCAACATTATGAGATCGACAAGCCCGTTCAAATCTAGAAAGCCAAAATGTTATGTCATCACTGGTAGGGTTAAACGCTGGTACCTTGACCTTGTACACAAACGGTTTACCATTACCACCAGATGCCTGATTAACATTGCTCATACATGTCAATTTTGATTTCTCTAATTCAAACTCATGTTCTCTTATTGCTTTTCTCTCTTCAGCTTCTCTATCTAATTTTTTTTGTTCTGCAGCAGCAGCAGCTTCTAATTTTTTCTGTTCTGCAGCAGCAGCAACTTCTAATTTTTTCTGTTCTGCAGCAACTTCTAATTTTTTCTGTTCTGCAGCAACTTCTAATTTTTTCTGCTCTGCATCAGCTTCTAATTTCTTCTGTTCTGCCTCAAATCTCCTTTCCTCCACTTGCATCTGCAATTTCTTAAGTTCAGCAGCAGTATCAGCTTCTTTTTCTAATCTTTTTTCTTCAGCTAGAGCTTTCCTTTCTTCTGCAGCAACTTTTTTTCCTTCTATTTGAAGTTTTCTCTCCTCAGCCGCAGCTTTTTTTTTCCTCAGCAGCAGCTTTTCTTTCTTCAACAGCAGCAGCAGTTTTTTTCTCTTCTGCAGCTAATGCTTTGTCATATTGAGCAACAGCCCATTGTTCTAAGTCTTTTCCAGTCTTATCAAGAGATTTTCCTTGTGCAATGAAATAATCTAATGTAGACATATTGTCTTCTTAAATCAGAAACCTGAAAAAGTAAATAAATTACCCTATTTCACTTTAATGGGAGACAAGTCTATACCATAGACTTAGTCTTAGTCCAAACTTGTATGGTTTATAATAACCAATGATAACTTGAGTACCTGTGGACAACAATAACTGTATCTCAAATACTGTGGGGACAAGCCTTACAAAGGTCTTGTATATCTCGATGTAATCAAAGATCCCTTGAGTACCTGTGGAAAAAATATTTCCCTTTACCAATCACTTTGGGAGACAAGCCTTACAAAGGTCTTGTACATTTTGTTTTATAACAATAACAATCATAAAGTACTGATCTGTACTATACTATCAGTGTATACCACTATAACTCCTATGTCATATGTCAACTAAAGACATTACAAAGGACAAACAAGAAAAGACAATATGAACACATTTGCAGAGATCAAATTAAATTAAATAGGAGAAATGAAAAAAATGATCACAGAAACCGTGATGATAACTGCAATAAGATAACAAGACAAATAACGCCACAGTGTATAAACATAAGGGTGTAAAAAACTGAAATGAAAGGAAAGATGAGACCTAAAATTATACAAACAAATCAAACAAAACTAAGGAACACAAAATTATTAACAAAAACAACGAAGAAAAGAACACCTCATCACAACTAACAGAAATAGCAGCAAATTGTTGCTAACAAATTTCCAATTAAGAAAATGTGTACCTATAGAATACTAGTACCAGACCAATGTCACTCGGCATACCTTGTACTAGTCACACAGAACATAAACTAATTTAATACATAACAAATAACATGTAAGCATAAATAGCATATAGCATACAATATAATTTATGTCATGAATGGAATGTGTTGCAGGTATAGTGTTGTAAAGCAGGCACAGTTTATTTTAATTCTAATAACTTGCCACTTTATTGAGTAATAGATTTAATTCTAATCCCTTACACTGTCAATTTTTCTCTGTTGAGCATATGAAGATCCAACGATGAACTATGCACTTTATGTTCAACAACACTGTGATTCTTCTGTACGTTGAGAAATGTCAACAATACTGCTCCAGATATTTTCTACACTTGATACCACTGTCCTGTGTAATACTGTCTGTACAGCGAAAAACTGTCAACAAGCGCTGACCTAGATACAGCATCCTATCGGTAATACAGGTCAAGCTGACATCGACTGTATAGCTGTCCTACTGGTGTTGATGTGTTCAAACAAATGTTCTTTCAGCTGTAAACAGTGATTCTCAACACAAAACTGCGTAAGCTGGACCCAGGAATCTGGCTCGCCACTGTAAAGTTTCTTTTCTTCTTTCCACTCTGTAAAGTGTCAGTCTGTATGCTCTGTAAGGAAGAGTGGTGTGTTGTTGAGATCAGGCATGCCCCCAGTCTACCCAGCTGTAAATGGGTAACTCACCCTAGTCCTGAGTTAGGGAAGGCAAAGGCTCCAGGGGAAGCAGGCCCTAAACTTGGTCACTCCAACCGACGCAGGATGGTGTATGTATGAAGTAGAAGTGTAGAGTGTGATTACCGCGAATGGTGTACTGTTCGTGTGCTGACCTATATAACCACTCATACACTTGTGTCTACAAGGCACCAATGCAGACTGCTGGAATCTTTGTTTACTCAATTTATTCAGACGTACACACTGGGACATACGAGTACATCATGGTATGTTGACATATCAATTTGTAGGTATACATAGCAGATCTGAAGTCATGACACATTCAGAAATAATGGGCAGTACATCAAAAGTTCAATTGTCATGATACATTATGGCTGCATCCCCTATCTGACTAAACGCGTCAGTGAAGGCAGATCGGTAAATAACTAAAGTTACTTGACGTCCATAGTTTGTAGCATATATTATGAAACCACGAAAGAGGGGGTTTCTAGCAAGATTGAGATCTCCCTGTCACTGTCCGATAATAGGATAAATAATCTGTTCTCTTGGCAGTGATCAAAACATATGATGACCGAAATCTAACATGGCCGCCTCCCTGAGTTGTCGTTCACTCATTCATAGGAAGGAGAATATAAGCCAGAGTTAATTTATAATGGGTATATAAATGATTTCATAAATGTTTCCATACAGCTCTACGGTGATCAGGTTAATTCACGTAGCCATAACCGCTGCAGGAAAGTCTGTCATCTTCGTCGATACAAAACACGACCCTAGCGATACGAAGCACAATGTTCCATCTAGGTCGAATCGACATGAGATCATCAATATAGGGTCTGGCAATACATGGAGTCCGAATTATACATTGTACCGTACCTTAGGAGAGTCTCTAACATAAACTATAGTAGAGATACCATCTCCTTTAGAGGAAAACCACTTCATGAATCATATTTCCTTAAGAATCTACCAGCCCTTTGAAAAGTTCGTACCCGCCATTATCACGGTACATCGGAACTCATCACGACTTGTCAAGACAACTCATACTTCCGCTAGACCGGAATAACAAGAATCTAGTCCCTCCTACCCATCCAAAATATACAATATAGGACTGATTCTACTTGTACTAATAATATGTAATACATATGAATTCAGGCCATAAACACAATAAGCAAATTAATATATTTTCTGGCCCTAAAAAAATAAGTACAAACGTAAGCGCAATATCCTTGCGCCGGATCAATATCCAGAACGATTACTCCTATAATCAAAAGTGTGAATCAAACATGGATTCTCTCGCTTTTACCATAGACAGCATTTTCATACACAAATGAATGAATGTCTATATTTTTCCCATATTAAATAGCCATATCGATTTTTGTAATATGTGCGTCAAAATATGCACGCAACAAAAATTGTCCAGGCACGAACGTCAACAGCGAGCAAAGTGTCAATGGCTTAGATTTCTAGCAACTAGGAATGTCAGGTAACTGCCTTTTCTCAGTATAGGACTTTATTTGGTCACACTGTGATAAAATGCACCGTTTTTAACCCTCCAGCTCAAATTAAAATGATAATACTGTATTTGAATTTTGTTCCAATACGCCAAGATAGCTACCATTGCCCTACCCTGCTCATATTTTTCAAAAAGTCCAATTCTGGTGACGTAAAGTTACTGTTTATAACCCGCTACTATAAGAAGTTGAAAATTGTCAAGGACGATAAAATCTTATGCAAAATATTGGACACTCCTTGAATTTTTTTTAACTAACGTATTCTAAGAATCTATTATTAGTTACAACATGCGACAGTTGCCGTTAGACATTGTTTTTTCAGAACGTCGCATTTTCAAAAGCGCTAACGAGAGGCATGCGATTTTGAAACTATTAACGCTACGCGAGGGTACCTATCCCCGATTACCAAAGGCTTTTTCGTTACTCCGTACTAATTTTTACATATAACATGAAACCGTTTTGGAAGAGGCCAACACGTGTTTCGTCTTCAAAAAAAAGGACGGGAGACAGATAGAGCGAGAGGGGGTTAGTATGGAAAAAGTCAGAACCCACTTGGGTATTTTCAAACTGAAACTAACGAACACATGAGTGCAGGGGAGAGCAAATGGGACTAAAGAAAGACAGAAAACGTAGATAATGTTATGCATTCTATAGAAGGATGAATAAAAAGGAAAAGACAGAATGGAATTAAAAGCAATAATGTTGTTTAGTCAATACTATATTATTTCCTATGAAAACGTATCTAGACTTATAAATAAAGAGAAAAGTACAAAGATGAAAACTTAGATAAAGACGTAGATGAAAATCTACTGGATAGATAAAGGACCCTAGCCTGATTAATAATTACTTTTCATCTTTTAGATAGCTTCAAAAGTGACTGAGTTATCGCATTAAAAAAAATTGACGACACATATAGACGAACACACTGATATCCCAGCTCAGTTTAAAAGTAACATTTTTCTAGTCGTTGCTTGGAAACAAGTCACATTGGCTTGCCTCATTTGATAGACACTACTAGGAGGAGGGAGAGGTATAACTTTGAAGTTTTGCCAGCGTAAGCGTAACATAGTCTAAACAGTAATGTTAGAAGCAGATGGACGAACTTATTGATAAACGTACAAAAATGTTTGTTATTTTCAAAAATAAATGTTTGGGATTTTCAAAAAAGAGTCAAATCGGTGTAGGTTAAACTGATTGGTTAATGTTAGTGTCGTAGATTTTTTTTGATAGGAGAATTAAGGCTGAGTTTGGTCCCTTCTGAATAGATTTGAATAGGTGATTGGCACCGTGAGAATTAGTAAAACAATAGAATTTCCACACAGGTGAGATGATAGACTGTGGTATAGAGGCTGTCGCTGAAAGCGAAAAGATTTCTTCTCTCTCTCACCTATCCTCTACGACGGCTTTTACAGAGTCCGACAGTCTAAACCACATATATATTACATATAATTCTATCTACTCACGGGCACGCACATACACGTGACGACAGTTAAACACACAGACTTGGAAAATCTATAACAATGATTATACAGATAATTGGGATCGAACTGACCAACGCACTGATTTTTTTTTTTTGTTCAAGAGAAATTTTTAATTATCATATCAAAATTTCTCACACCACACAATTTCACCCAAAGAGACTGGGGGTGCCCGTTGCTTGGGTGGCACACGTTGGCACTGGGCATAGGATTTGACATATCTGATAATATCAGTATTTACTCCTGGCCACCAATAATGAGTGGTTATACGTTGGTTTGTGGCGTTTTGTCCCATATGTCCGCTGAAGGGAAGAGAGTGCCCCATTTCTAGGATTTGGCTTCTGTACTGTTTCGGTACTAGGAGCTGGTTGTAACCTTGGTCAGGCTTGCCCGTTCTGCAATAAAGTACGCCATCCTTAGAAAAAATGTCCCCGTGCTGTCTGGGTTCCTTAGCCATGGGCAGTTTCCTAAAGCAGGGTGCCAAAGTAGGGTCCTTGTATTGCGCTTCTTTAAGTTCCATGGGTAACAAATTAGGCGCAGGCTCCCGTTCCTTCTTGGTTTGCCCTCTTGTAGTTACTGCTGCCACAATCGGCTCTTCCGGTTTCCCAATACACACGTATCTCCCGCCAAGTATGACTGGGTAGATGGGATCATCCATAACAGCCGCTTTGATCACACCTCTGACAAAATCAGAGTGGATCTCCACTAATGCAATGGGAAGCGCTGTAGGTGCATCACTCTTACGAACTCCACAAAATTGGACGGTCTCTGCTGTCTCTTGACCGGGTTTGACCAGGTTTCTGGCAACAATGCAATCATAAGAAAGCCTCGTGTCAAATAAGCAAGAAGTTTGAGAACCGTTCAAAGTAACAGTACCTCGCGTTGAGGGTGTATCCCCAACAGGTTGGGAATCACTGTCAATAATTCCGCCTTGCGAGACTGTTAATAAGCATCCGATGCGTTTCGGCTCGGTGTGCTCGGTCTGATCATATGTCCCGTGCTCAGGGGTTCTCCCTTTTCCACCTTGTCCTTTCTGGCTGCGCTGCCATGTAGGGCGGTGGGGTTGATCAGACTGTTTGGGGTGGTTGGGGTACTTGTTCTTGTAGAACTTGGATTTTTCAGGAGGGGGGTTTTGAGGTCCAGTTTCTCTGTGGTTATTCGAGTTGGAAGCCTGAGAAGATTGCTCTAGGTTATGTTTTCGAAAATGCTCCTCTGTCGGTTTCCGCTTTGTGGCCGGTAGTTCAGCCAGCGCATTATGGTAACGCTCAGACTTCTCTAAGATGTCTTCATGTTTTTCTGCTCCCTGCTCAGCTAGAAATCTCCGGGTATCTGCAGACAATGTGTTCTTTATTTGTTCTGTTAAAACAAATTCCTCAAGACCTTCGTAGGTAGAGGGGAGCTGCGAGAGCTCTAGGCACTTTGTCAGATAACCCTTCAAACGAGACGAGAACTGCTGAAAAGTTTCAGAATTCTCTTTCCGGCTGTTGCGAAACAGTTGCAAAAATTTGCGAGCGTTCATTTCAAAGCGCTCCAGTAACGCTTTCTTCAACAGATCATAGTTGTCTTGTTGGCTGCTCTCCAGTTTTGCATACACATCGTAAGAAGAACTTTTCAAAGCCTGGGAAAGCTTCATATTCCAGCGCGACCTCTCTAAACCGTACAGAGTTGCAATTTTCTCAAATTTTTCTTGCCAAGTGTCAATTTTCTCATTTGGACAAGGGAAAGTTTCTAGCGGAAAAGACATAGCAGAGAGATGAGTAGATTGAGTGTTAGAAGGATCAGTTAAGGAAGAATGAGGAGAAGACTCTCCATTGCTGGAGGTAGAGGCAGCACCCAGACTTTGGACATCTAGAGCCTTAAGAGCCAACTCGTGCTGTCGTCGTTGCTCATTTTCTCTTTCCAAATGCTGTCTCTCCTTCTCTCTTTCCTCATGCTGTCTTTCCTTCTCTCTTTCCTCCTGCTGTCTTTCCTTCTCTCTTTCCTCATGCTGTCTCTCCTTCTCTCTTTCCTCATGCTGTCTCTCTGTCTTTCTTTCGTTCACCCTGCGAATTTCCATTTCCTCGTCCATTTTCTTCTGCTGCAAAGCTTCGGCTGCTTCTTCTTTCCTCCTTAGTTCTTCTTTTTCCTCTTTAGCTTCAGCTGCTTTTCTCTCCGCGTCATATCTCTCGAGTTCGTCTCTGACAAATGCTTTCGCTTCCTCTCCTTCCAGTCCCTACTCTCTCGCTTCGTCCCTGAGGAGTTGTCTAAGCTTTGCTCTCTCGGCCATATTATGTCAGTGACTGAGACTAGTGGAGAAAGAAAATAGGAAAACGGATACACTGGTTCCTACCACTTACGAGAAAATAAAATACTAAAAATCAAAAGATTATATATTTAACCCTGGGATCCCTCCTCCAAAATAAAATCTAACTATCGCTGCTATTATCGGCAATAAAGCACCTAATGCAAAACACGACTACACCAACTAAATGGTAGTTAAGATTACTCACTGAAAAATAAGTAGCTACAGTGAAAAAGCAAATAATTATTGCAAAAATTTTCGGAGAAAAAAAAATCCCCTTAAATTTTAATCCATTATCAAGTTTACCCCTGAAGACAGTTAGGGTGAGGGAGGCAAATAATCTGGACAAATAGTCCGAAACGCACTCCTTAACTTAGTTCAAACACCTTCCTGCTTCAGAACCCTTGTGAATGTTATACACTCACAAAACTTTACCAGCGTTTAGTATTACAAAATCATTAATTAACATGTATTCCGACAAAATCAACGTGTAACTCAAATGTATATTATTCAAAATGCTGTGGGAAAAAAAACTTATCAGTTTGTGTGGTCAGCACGCCCATAAAACAGATCGTTAGTCTAGGGGATAAATTATTTAAAGATATAACCACTCACAAGACATCACACTCTTTCTCTATTTCAGAATAAAGAATCTTAAGTTCAAAAACCCGATAGACGAGTCCACATTTGTCGTACTCGTCTTCCTATTCTAAGTTCAAAAATCCGTCGGGCGAGACCCCATTTGTCGTAGATTTTTTTTGATAGGAGAATTAAGACTGAGTTTGGTCCCTTCTGAATAGATTTGAATAGGTGATTGGCACCGTGAGAATTAGTAAAACAATAGAATTTCCACACAGGTGAGATGATAGACTGTGGTATAGAGGCTGTCGCTGAAAGCGAAAAGATTTCTTCTCTCTCTCACCTATCCTCTACGACGGCTTTTACAGAGTCCGACAGTCTAAACCACATATATATTACATATAATTCTATCTACTCACGGGCACGCACATACACGTGACGACAGTTAAACACACAGACTTGGAAAATCTATAACAATGATTATACAGATAATTGGGATCGAGCTGACCAACGCACTGATTTTTTTTTTTTTGTTCATGAGAGATTTTTAATTATCATATCAAAATTTCTCACAACACCAAAAATACATAAAAGAAGCATACAAATTGACAAAAAAAAAATCAAATGAAATTCTACAAGGATGATAGACCCGTTATGATATGCCCTCTAGGTTTAGCCCCAGTCCCGTTTAGGAAAAAGATGATGGCCCAAAGAGGATCAATGATACATTAGCGGTAATCAAATGATTTTCCCCTGTTAAAGGTATGGATAGACTTAGATATACTCTGATCTATTCTAAGGGAAAATATGGTTAGCAATACTTGCATAAGGACAATTAGAACAGCAAGATGGGTGCCAAATATCAACAAATGGAGAAATCACTCAGTCCTACATTCACTATAAACATTCAGCCGTGTACACTTGCACATACTCACTGTTTTGGTAGACATATCTGGGAAACACAATTTTGTTAGGACATTCATATACAGAATCACCAGAGATAGTCGTAACCAAGAAAACCCCAGCTCCACAAAGTCAGATAGAATTCACTGCTTCGGGGAACGTTTCCTTGGTATTTCTTATTCTAGGATATCTGTCTATGTCACATTTAAAAATCTTGTCCAGGCACGAAAGTTTACCGTGAGCACCGTGTCAATAGCTTAGGTTATCTAGTAATAGGAATGTCCGGTCGGTGTCTTCTCTCAGTATAGGATTTACTTTGGTCACACCACAGATTTGTCCACAAAAATAATCTAGTCGGACAATGTTAATGTTATTTCTTGTAATATTCACGCCGCCAGGCAGAAAATTTACGTAGAGTTTATGGAAGGATTTAAGATCTGGCTCAAAGCCCCGTATTGATCATTACAGTCTTTGAAACCCCGTTAGTGGGATATAGTATTTCTGTCTAACTCGGTGGGCATATGCACTGTCAGCCCAGTATTACTTGAGAAAACCCACGTGGTTCAAAATAAGGACTGTCTATTTCTTCACAAATATGAAACTCTTATTAAATGCCGGTAAAGTTCGGGTCACCCCAGTATTTCACTGTATAAAAGGAAAAGCACATATAAATCATTTACATATTATGTACTCAATATAACTTACATTTTAAATAGCAAGCCGACCGCTTGACTTATAATTTAAAACTTCCCGAGAAATAAGTTATATAAAAAAATCGATCATCATGAATTAGGAATATCATGCGTACTCCGTCAATATTCACTGATGTCGCATCTAGCATTTATAAGTTAGATATCAAATATTCTCGACTGAGTATTTAGCAGTTAAATTAAATTCATTATAGCTACATTATTGTTTAATGCTAGAAATTTTAATTTGTTCTGCTTTCCACTGAAACACGTCACTAGAAAATAATACAGACTATATAAATTTGGCACTCTGCGCAAAATCTAACTAGTGAAATATGAAATAAGCGACTTAACACTTTATCACTTCACAAAATACTAGATATAATGTATTAATCTCACCCCAGAACTACGGTAACACCACGACTAGGATAATTCACTAGATAGGTAGTTAGAAGCTCGTCAGAAATCTGACGAGAACTATGAAATTCGCTATACAAGCTTTATTCGCTAGTACGCGTGTTTCCGTCTACTGAAGATGTTGAAGACTGAAATGAAATCAGATTTCAGCTCCTGGGTGGATATTTGAAAACAGGGGCAAACAATCCCACATTTTCTCAACCTCCGAAATCATCTCCCCTTTTACGTGTAAAACACCTACGTCAGCTTAACGCGTGACGTAACTGCCACCAGTGACCGAGAAATGCGCGTGACAGTTGCAAATCTCAGACAACCGTCTACAACTGTGTCGTAGAGATGTCAGTAATCACGCCTTTCCTGAGCGCTCAGCCGAAAAACCCGCGCGTGACAGGTGTGAATGTAGACATAAAGTCTGCTCTATGTCCAGCGAAACGAAGTTTTCGCACATTCTCGTCTACCTGCGCGACTGACATCTGATGCAATAAGGTTACTAGTCAGTATGAGAAAGAAAAACGATGATGGGAAAGAAATATATTTTTCGCAACGAATGCGAAAAATACAGGCAAAAAAGTAAAGAGTGATAATAAAATAAAAGGATCCGGGTGAGAGAATAGGAAGAAGATCTAGGCAATTTAATGAACATAAGACCTACGTGACAGTTAGGATAGACATAGGGAGAATAAAACTACCGCATCTGCTATGCAGGGTGCCACTTGATAGAGATTTTTCATACAAGCAAGGTTTCAAGCAGAGCAATAAATTGCCGTTGCATCTATAGAAGCAGCTGTCTAAAAGTGACCATTGACAGCCTGTTAAACCTTAACATATTGTGTGATTATTTCATTGATTGCGGTAAGATGAATAACCATTTTAATACATTATTACATGTAGAGGCCTGACAGATTTTACTTTGTACACCCACACGTCTTTAATTAAAAGAATGTTTAGTTCTTCAAAGATATTTCTCATCCGTACTTAAATGCTGGCGAGGTTGGGTTACCCCAGTTTTCACTGAATAAAGAGAAAAACAACATATAAAATACTTACACATACTATTCCTCGGTTATATTTACATTATAAAATACAAGCGTAGAGCTTGTCTTATTGTTTAAAATCCCGTGAAATAAGTTATATTAATAAAATCAATCATCATGAATTAGAAATACATACGTATTTCGTCAATATTCAATGATGAATCAGTGCAGTTATAAGTTAGTTTAAAATATTCTCGACTGATTATTAGCAGTTTAATAAAATTCATTTACAGCTGCATGAGTTTAAGCTAGAAATTAAAGTTTATTCTGCTTTCCACTGTAACACGTCGACTAGCGAATATAACAGACTTATAAATTAACTTCTTCTGCACAGAAATCTAACTAGCAAAATGACATCAGCTGTTAACACTGAATCACTCAATTTTTACTAGATATATATATTTACCTCCACACACAGAACTACAGATTAATACCACGAACAAGAATCCTTCAATATAATGCTAGTCTAGAACTCTGCAAAATGTTGCCAAGAAACTCAGAACTTTGCAATATACAAGATATTTTCTAGCACGAGTGGTCTGTCTACTGCAGATTTAGAAGGACTGAATGAAGTCAAGTTTCAGCTCCTGGATAGATATATGAAACAGACAAAGGATCCCACGTAATTTCGCAAATCCGAAATAGCCTGCCCTTCTCGTCTTAACACTTCACCGTACTCAGACGCCTGCCATCACCTGTCAATACGCGTCTTAACGCCTCACCCGACTACTCTCATTTCTGAGCGCAGCAGATTGGTGCCTACTCACACCTAACGCCGAGAACTCAGCCGAAGAAACGCTGTGTCAAGTAAAAATGTAGACGATATGTCTGCCATCATGTCTGACGAAAGCGAATTTCTCACACCATTCGCTCACATCCCGGGACTGACATCTATGTAATAAACTGCGTTACTAGTATGAGAAAAGAAACGGCAAAGTCAGAATGGGAAAATAATATTTGTCGCAAACAAACGAATGCGGGAAAATCCCCCAGGAAAAGGATAAAAGAGCGATAATAAAATAGAGGACACGGGTAGAATAAGAAAAGAATATAGAAAATTTATTGATCATAAATCTCTATGCGACAATTCTCCTATTTAACTAACTACATAATTTATATCTCATCTGTATGTTTTGGGTGAATTGTCTTCACCATCATCACGTTGTAATTACTACTAACCTTATATTTGTAGATATTTAATTAATAAACCCAATAACCGTTTGATCATTATCTAGTTCGTTAATATATCACTCTTGCTGTCGGTGTTAAATATTTACATATAGGGAAAATTCTACATTTAGATAAGATTGGGGGTTTTGTCTTTTACGGGATCTGAGGACAGAAACTAAGGTCGTGGGGGCATAGAACACGTTCTATAATTTACTAGAAAACTCTTTCCAGTGAAAAGCATTCGCATTCTCTTCTTCTTGTCCTTATCTCGAATAGGTCTCTTTCTTTCTTAACGAGCCAATTTCTGGAGACCTTCTTCATAATATTTCATAGGCCATCCCCAGCGACAACTACTGTTGTAGCTACACCAAGGGCAACTTACGACACAAACCCTAAGAGTATCTTTTTTATGTTTTTCTTGGGACCGTATGCGGCCTATTACAGCGCCAGGGTATATCACGTTACACTTTTTTGGTGCATTAACCTCACTGTTTGTCTTTCTTCTCTCCCCCCCACCCCTTCTATCTACCCATTATCTTTTGGGGGAGCCTGCAACAGTGCGACGATCGGGTAGGTAACCGAATTGGCCTGCGAATCTCCGGGACCAACCGCGGAAATAAAAGACCGCATGTGTTTAATTAATTTTTATATCTTCATATTTTAATTTTGGTCCGGTGAAATATCTCTAACCAGACCACAAGCTTTGTTATATTTCGACATGCGCCCGAAATTGACAGACTAAAGTGTCTAAAGGGGTGCCCTCGCCAAAACGAGGCAGAATTTTTTTTCTTTTTAATTGTTTTGTAGCTGTACTTGGTTGTCTGTCTTCGACACTTCTTCAATTGTAATGTCCATGTTGTGACATTCATAGCAGTTTGCCAGTTTCAGTCTCTGTTGTTCGTGTTTTGTACAGTGTAGTAAGTAGTGATCCATGTTTCTCTCCTGGCATTCCTGGCAGAATGGTTCCTCTATAATAAAGTATCCAGTTCCTAGCCAGAGTCGGCATAACTTTCTTTTTTAGGCGAACCTTCAGTTCATCTTCGATTTGCAGTTCCCTCCTTCTTTACCAAGTTTAGGAAATGGCCCTAAGTTACTATGTAGCCAGTCTTGCGGCACCTCAGTATTTCGGAAATTACTATTGAAATCCCCTAAAACAGAGAGTAGCTAAGAACGCTACTGGAAAGCATAAATAAAATCAACTTCGATACGGTGAAGCTGGATAGAAAAATAAAGGGGGCGAGAAACGGGATTCGGGCTATTAGGAAAATCGAAGACAGAGTGAATGAGAAAGATAAATGTAGACGGTGACGTACTTTCTATTGTTACCCAAAGAGATTCATCATCATTATGATGATCATTATCATTATGAAAATCATCATCAACATCATAGATTCTGCAAGGAGCGAGAGCACGAAACGGACAGACTCGGGAACAGGTAAAATGGTGATATATCTCTAACAACGACCACACTTATATCAACTTTCTATATCACACGTGCTTTACTTCACAGACGGGAGCTCTCATACATTCTCTCTGCTCTCAGTGTAAAACAGGCACCTGAATGATCCGGCTGAATCGATATGTACATAATAATTATTCTTCATCTGTGCACACGATCGGCTAATGTTGACAGTCGTCTATTTTCAAACTATCAATTTCTTTCTATCTTTGGTTGCCATACTTCACGTACTTTGTATTTATGTGCGTCATTTGCTTTTTTGCTTCTATACAAAATAGTTGTCTGTACGGAGTGCCTCACAATTTTATAAAAGTAATGTAGAAAACAAAAAGCACAAAACAGCTATACACATTGCAGTAGGGTATTTTTCGTTGGCGGATTTGTTATATGTCAGATCTGTTGTAGCGAACCACAGTAGTTTCTTTTTAAAGCACTATGCAGGGAGCCGCTCTGGTGTAATGGTTACCACATTACGCTGGCGATCAGGTGTTCAAGGTTCAACCCCGGCGTGCGCATTTGAAGAAATGTTACCGACCGGGATTTTGACTGAATAACCTGAACGGCTCCTGAGATAAACCCTCTGTGGATGGGAAGGAGCGAAGGTCCTGGCCGGGTTGGAAGGAAAGTCCACAGGCTCCCCAGCCTCTCAATGACATGTCATTGGGCGGAAGGGCTGAAAGCCCAAGTGCCGCCGGTTAAGAAAAAAAAAAGCACCATGCAGCTGTAAGTTTCTACAAAACTGGAATAACAATGCTCAACTCATTTATGAATATAAACACGCCAAGACAGCCATATTGTGTGGATCTGTAATACGGAGAGTAACAAAGTCGACAACCAAGACGTTCCATATATGGATACTAGCGAGGTGTAGAAGAATTGACATGGTATCGCACCATCGCCAATAGATAATTCATGGAAAGAGGCAGAGGAATATTAATGGATCAGGAAGTGATGAAAAGATGTTACCTGACATATTGAGAAAACCAGCCGATAGCATTACAAGGGCCGTCTTCCTTCAGAACCCACTAAGATACAAGTAATCGAGGCAGACCCCAAACACGTAGAGAAATGATTTGGAGAAAAGGTTAAAACTGATGAAGAAGTCTGAGGAAGCCTGAGTGGATGGTACAAGACAAGTAGGCTTGGCTGGACTGATTGAAGGTGTATGCTCTGTAAGAGCTGAAGGCTAATAATGATGGCGGTGGTGATGATGATAAGGATGAAGATGATAACGATGAAGATGATGATGATCATGATAAACCACAAGTAAAGAAAAAAAATCTGTACTAATAAATGTCACACACACACATACACACACACACACTCAGAAACAACAATAACAACAGCAATGTCGCAGGAAGGAATAAATAGAGGATAGACTATGTCTGAGTTCAGACAGATTATGTCTGAGTTCACAAAGACTATGTCTGAGTTCAGACAGATTATGAATGAAAAGATGTGAAGTAGATAAGAATAGAGTCACTGATGAATTTAGGAGGAGAGATGTGACTTCTGAAGAGTGGGTGTGTCACGTCTTCAGCGGCTACGACTGATTTTTATTAAGTCAACCTCACACCCGTTCTCTCTGAACGAATAGAATTAAAGCCGCACTGGCCACAACAGATTGAGATACCATCTATTCAACAAGCTAAAGATAGGAACTACCGATCAGTGTAACTGTGGCACTGATAAAATGACAGCTGAACATCTGCTTCAAAGTTGCCTCTTATATGTGGTACAGAGAAAGTGCATATGGCCGACGCCAGCTCCTTTCGTGGAAAAGCGTTACGGGGATTCAAAAAGCCTCAAACTGACTACTGCTTTCTTTGAGAACATTCAAGTGGACGTCTGAGAGTGTACGAAGAAGAAGAAGACTGACAGTTATAAAAAGAACAGATCCCGACCACAGGATAGGGTTTATGTTTATTAAACAACACACACAAAAAACGACACCACAGCAAGAACAAAACAAAAAAAAAAAAAACCCAACCCGTATGCCTTCACAATGTCTGAAGGCTACAGGGATACGTTCAATCACCCACTCAATACCCTTTAGTTCCCCGAGGAGCATAGGCCTTCAACAAACACATGCCAAGCCTTCCTGTCCTGTGCCATTCGCTCAAGTTCTTTCCATGTTTTCCTCATCATTTTCACCTCTGTATCCAGCTCTCTTCTCCATGTGTTTTTTGGTCTACCTCTGTCTCTCTTTCCCTGTGGATTCCAGACCAAGGACTGCCTTGTAAAGCTATCAACAGGTTTCTTCAATGTGTGTCCTATCCGTCGCCAGCGCCTTCGTCTCAGCTCTTGTTCCACTGGCACTTGAGTAGTATACAATGTTGTTTACGGTTAGCATTCAGGTGTTGGCGCGTGACTTTTATAGAAGGAAATACTCCGGATCGATGCCAGGTGGTGGCGCGCCAGGTGTTGGCGCGTGACTTGTTATATAGCGATATATATTAGCCGGGATGACTTCCTCTGACGATCAGCTTGCGTCCTATATTAGTTTAATTGTTGTGTGTAGGTTGTTGTTGTGTTGTTGTTTATACAATATACATGTTATACATATATTTAGACATATATTACAACCGGTAGACAATAGTTAGTTATACATATATATTTAGACATATATTACAACATATATATATTTATACATATATTACAATATTTAGTTATACATGTATATTTAGACATATATTACAACAGTTAGACTCTATATATATATATATATATATATATATATATATAGATATATATATATATATATATATATATATATATATATATATATATATATATATATATATATAAAGAAAAAACACTAGATACATTTTATATATTTATTGACAAAGAGGTGTTAGTTGGTCTATGGGGGCTGTAGGGTGATGTCTAACGTCACTGCTACGGTCGTGCCAGCCATACGGCTACAGTGTATAAGCGGTGTGGTGTGGGTGGTATTGCTTTTGGTTTGCTATTTGTTGTGTGTTGTTATATTGGACTGGTAGTGTGTTGGTATGTTTGTTTATACTATATATATATATATATATATATATATATATATATATATATATATATATATATATATATATATATATATATATATATATATATATATATATACGAGGCGTGTTCAAATGAAACCCGTCCCAGTGGGTTTATAACAAATATATGTAAGGTACATCAGCAGGAGTAGTAGAATTAAATACCGCAATTGTTACGAAGCAAGTACTCACTGGGGTTCTTTAGAAATAGTCACCATAGACATTCAGACACGCATCCCACTGCATGGGTAGAAGGCGGATGCCGTCCGAGAAAAATGACTTTGGTTGCTTATTAAACCATTTGGTCACCGAGGCCCTGACGTCTGCATCGGAGTCGAATCGTTGTCCCTTTAGATATTTTTTTAAGGGTCGGAACAAATGAAAGTCACATGGGGACAGACCGGGGCTGTAGGCTGGGTGGGGCAGAACTTCCCACCTTTTCCTTGCTAACGCTTCCTGCACAATGTTCGCAACATGTGGCCGAGCATTGTCGTGCAACAGAATCACACCACGCGAAAGCATGCCGGGTAGTTTATTCTTGATGGCTGTATGCAGGTTGTCTCGTGTGTCTTTGTAGCGGATGGCATTGATGTTCAAGCCAGGCTCTTTAAAGTCAATCAATAGAAGCCCTTCATGGTCAAAAAATGCGGTCAGCATAACCTTACCGGCGGAAATCTGTGACTTGAATTTTTTGGGTTTTGGTGATCCGGGATGTTTCCATTGCATGCTCGCTGTTTTGCTGCACGGCTCAAAGTGGTGGCACCACGACTCATCGCCTGCCACTATGCGCAACAGAAATGCATCACCCTCCTCTTCGTAACGCAGCAGGTGGTTCAAACTCCACCCCATGCGTTCTTCATTATGGCGATCGCTTCTTCTGCCGCATCAATATGCACCTGACCTGGCCGCGGAAGATCTTTCGTTAACTGACGTCCTTCTCGAAACATTCGTGCCCAGTCTTTCACTGTAGTCTTAGACACACTTTTGTCACCATACACTGCTTTCATTCGGCGATGAATGTCGGCTGGTCGACATCCTTCGGCTGTTAGGAACTAGATCAGCGCTCGCTGATCGACCTTGGACGGATTCCGTATCACACCGGCCATTATTTTAACGGTCTGCAGCACAAATAATGAACACTTACACACTTGTACATTCGTATGTGCTTATTACGTCAGATGTGACGTCATCATGCTCCTCCTACAAATGTCCACTTCGCGCAGCACGGGCGGGTTTCATTTGAACACGCCTCGTGTATATATATATATATATATATATATATATATATATATATATATATATATATATATATATATATATATATATATATATATATATATATATATATATATATATATATATATATATATATATATATATAGGTTGTTGTTGTCGATATCGAATGCTGTTGAGCATATCTACTCTTGGCAGCCCAATGCCATTCTTAAAAAAGTGCAGGTTTTCTGCAGTTGTTTTAACGTTCCGTATAGTGAGTTGGTGACTGTCAGAGGTGTCTGTAAAAGTTTTTTCCTGGCGTTTGTGAGTGATGGACACTCCATGAGGAGGTTTCTGGTTGTTTCATAGGGATGAGAGCAGTGTCTACACATGGGTAGGTGCTGAGGGTTGATACGGTTTAGATGGCTATTGACTCTGGTGTGTCCTGTTCGGAACTGAAAGATAAGACTTTGATTTCTCCTGCTGAGTCTGTTTATGTTGTCGTTGTCTTTTGGGCAGGTCATTTCATTAAAGACATTTCGGCCAGTCGGCCCTGTTCGCCCATCTGTTCAGCCAGATTTCTCTTGTGTTGTTTCTGAGAATCTGTTTGACTGTTCTCATGCTGCAGGGTCTGTCCTTTTGTTGTTTAGAGGCTCCTGTTTTAGCAAGTCTATCAGCTGTCTCATTTCCAGTTAGATCACTGTGTCCAGGAATCCACTGTAGAGTTACACTGATGGAGTAGGCTGTGATCAAGTTATGAACCGCTTTTCCTATAAGAAAAATGTCATTGTTTTCATATGGAGTCTGTTTAAGTGCTTCCAGAACAGACATGGAGTCACTGAAAATCACTATATCTGATGGCTTTCGTTCCATAAGGTCAAACTGTTGGTGTAGTAATTCAATGGCTGTCTTGATGGCCTCAGCCTCCGCTTCATAATTTGAACAATTCTCTCACCACAGGAGTCACAGAACTCATAAGAGGATCCATCCAGGTACCATATGCGGACGCCATATCCTGCAAAAGAGGTGGTCTTGAAAGCAGAACCATCTGTGTAGGCCTGGATTGCTGACGTTGGGTAGCTGTTTATGGTCTCCAAGGCACACGTCTTCAAGACTGTGGGTAGTGTTTCCTTGTTGGCCGTTTTATCTATCAGTTGTGTTTTGACAGTTGGTTGATGGAAGTTTTCCCAAGGGGGTAGTCCAAAGTATTTGTTTTCCAATTCTCTCTCTTGCGGGAGATGGTGTTTATCATTTTCTTTTTTGGCTATGTCCAGGAGAGATAGTTGTTTCAGTCTTCGTGTTTGTTTCCAAGTGTCAATAAGTACTTTATTTGGGTGGTCTTTCTCTTGTCTCCTGTATCTCTCTACAGCTTCAGTCAGTGCTCTTTTACGCCTAATATTCAGTGGCTCTATATTGGCATCTATCTCGCATACGGCTGTGGGTGTTGATCTCATCCCTCCACAAATTAACCTGAGAGCTTGGTTCTGCACACGGTCCAGAGATGAGATGGTATTAGTACTCACAATGGTCTGGAGGGGGAGGTTATAGTCTATCACCGATCTCACATAGCCGAGATATAGTTGACGAAGTGTTAGTTTATCCGCTCCCCAATTTGTACTAGCTAGCCGTTTGATGAGGTTTAGACGCTTACATGCTTTTTCCCTGAGGTTGTAGATGTGTCCATCTAGTTTCAATTGTCTGTCCAGTTTTACTCCTAGATAGACTGGGTGCTCCTCTTTTGTTAGCGTTTCCCCACTCAGTTTGATGTTGATAGGTCTTTTTGCTATTTTGTGGCTGCGCGAGAAAGTGGTGTATACAGTTTTCTGCGTATTGATTTTTAGTTTCCACAGTTCACAATATACTGAAATTGTAAGGAGAGCTCTGTTGATCTTGGCTTTTGCCAGAATGGGATATTTATCAGTAGTCCAGATGGCAAGGTCATCGGCAAACAGCGCCTTCGACACATTCAGATGTTTGGCAAGGTCATTAATAAAGATGAGGAAAAGGGGGCAACTTAAAGGAGAGCCTTGAGGCAGTCCTTCTTCCAGCGTTCTTTTCCGTGAAATTGCACCAGCATAGTTGGTGGCTATGGTTCTATTTGTTAGGAAGGCCTGTATCCATCTAATCATTTTCCCTCCTATTCCCATTCTTCTCATCTTTAGCAAAAGTCCCTTTCTCCAAACTCTGTCGTAGGCTTGCTCAAGGTCGATGAACACAGCTATTGTGCTTTTTCCCTCTTGAAAACCATCCATCACATTCTGTGTGAACCTGAAGAGGGGGTCATCTGTGCGGCACTTACGTCTGAAGCCTGCCTGGTTGTTGTCCATAAGGTTCCAGCTTTCCAACCACCAATATAGTCTGTTGTTTACCATTCTCTCGACCAGCTTGCCTAAGCATGAAGTGAGGGATATGGGCCTTTAGCTTCTTGGTGTTCCCGGTGGTTTCCCTTTCTTCAATATAGGCAAGAGGGTTGCTGTCAGCAATGCTGATGGTAGCTGTCCCTCGTTCCACGTTCTATTGATGAACCACAGAAGTGTCTCTTTTGCCTTTGGCCCTAGCTGACAAATCATCTCATTTTTAATTTTTTCTGGTCCTGGAGCTTTATTTTTGGCCAGTTTCCGTAGTGCCATTCTCAGTTCTTGTGGGCAGAACGGATCATCGAACGCAGCCATATTGGCCTGATCTATGTTACGCGTAGATGTGTTCTTTAGGAGCACTTTGTCTAGTTTCTTTCTCTGTTGTGTTTTATTTACACTGGCGTAAAAATTGTTGAAGACATCGGCTTTCTTGCTGCTTGATGTTACTTCATCACCACTTCCATCCACCATAGGTGTTGGGTTTGTCTTTTTCTTGCTTCCCTCGAGATTACTAAGGAGTCTCCAAACTTTGTTCCCTTCTCTTTTTAAATCTAGTTTATTGCAATTTTCTTTCCACGTCTCCCGTTTATTCTTCTTGGTGACATACCTTACTTTTGCTGTCCACCTGTTTTACTCTGTTTTATTTAGGGTGGTAGGGTATTTTTCAGCCTTCTTTCTAGCCTCTCTCCTCTCTTTGACTGCTTCAGCTAGTTCAGATGTCCAGTAAGGTTTATACTTCTTATGCTTCCCCCTTGGGATGCACTTTTTGGCAGCTGCTAGGATTGTGGTACATATGTTGTTGTATGTAGTATTAATGTTATCAGTTCTAATGATTTGACTGAATCCAGCATCAGTTTCTCGGCCGTAGCGGTCCCAGTCTGCTTTCCTGAAGTTCCAGGATGGTTTACCAAGGGACTTCTGTGTCATCTGTGGTGTTAAAATAGTTGTTAAAACAGGGCGGTGGTCACTTCCCACATCTTCTAAGACTTTGATGATACTATTTTCTGCTATATCAGCTGAAACAAATGTCAGATCTGGCCGGCTGGTCGAGCCGTGTGCCCTGTGAAGGAGTGTTGGTGGAGTTTCCAAGTTCTGCAGTAGCATTAAGTTGGTACTGCTGCACAACTCCTCAACCTCTAGGCCCCTACTGTTAAACCGCCTGTATCCTAGAGCAGGAATGTGAGCATTAAAATCACCAGCTACGACAGTTTTCTTTAGTATTGGCTCAAACTCAGGCAGACCTTTTGATGAGGTCGGGGGACAGTAAATGTTGTGTAGTGTGTACTTGGTGTTATCCTTGCCCCATAGCTTTATTATTTGGTGGTCGATATCCGCTATAGGGTTGTTGGTTACTGTGGCTTGGGTATCATTTCTGATTAAGGTCATGATGCCTTGGCACTTCAGGCATTCACATTTGTACTGTGTATAACACGTGATGTTAATTTGTCTCCGTGGGAGTATTGTTTCCTGGAGTAGGGCTACTTGTACTTGATGTTCGTGTAGTATTTTTGTAAGCTCAATTGTCTTGTTCTGTAGTCCAGCTATATTTAGCTGTAAAATGTTAAGGTTCCCCTTCGCTGACTTTTCACAAGGAGCAGGGGATTTATCTCTCTTGCGCGGGCCTTGGTAACCGAGGCGACGCCCGAGCTCGTATGGAATATGTTGTTTGACTGGCATTGGAGGTATTGGGTGTTTGCTGCAGACATCTCCCTCCCAAAGAATGCAATGGGTGTGTCTTCCTCCATGAGTATAGGGTTGATTTGCTTGGCCACTCACCTTTTGGCTCTAAAGATCACTTTGCTTTGGGGGTTCAGGTGGGGTTCACAGAGATGCATTCCCCGCTAGTCACAAGCGCTCACGATGCAGACCTCATTTCTTCGTTCTGTGGCTGAGCTTTTGCTGTGGCTGTGTCACGTCCTGCATTCTATGCTTTCACGATTTTCCCCAGCACAGTGGTTCTAAATTTCCATTGAGTTTTAGTGGCTTTGCTTCCCATGTCTCAGGAGTTGGACAAAATCTGACGATGGGTGCAATGTCAGGTCGCACGGCACTCTTGCTGCAGCTGGGACGTTGGGCAGGGCCCGGATCCCTTCTAAGTAAAGACCTATATTTTACCATCACCACTTCAGGATCCTTGGTGAGGTTATCGAGGATTGGACAGAGAAAGCTTGGTAGGCAAGTAGAGAAGAGAGAAAGTAGCATTTAACCCATGAGTGGGGTTTGGGTTGGTGTTGGCCAGAGCATGGTCCACTCGCTGGTGGGTATTGCGCCTGCACCTTAAGAGGGGTCCCAAACAACTCCCGACCTAGTTATACCGCCAGGCACTCGGTCACCCCCATAGCAAACTCTGTGAGAACGGGGTCACCTCGTGAAGGTGCTGCTATGGACACGTTTGTGCAGGAGAGGCCATATGCCAGAAGCTTACTACAAGACAGTAGCTTCCGCGGCGATCACTGCACCTGGATATGAGAGGCTATGTGTTCGCTATATATATATATATATATATATATATATATATATATATATATATATATATATATATATATATATATATATATATATATATATATATATATATATATATATATATATATATATATATATATATATATATATATATATACAATGGACATAAAAAATCGATAAAAAGCTGCAATATTGAGTTAAAAAGGAAAATATAAAAAAATCGATAAATTCGCTTATGTATGCTTTTTATAGAGAAAGATGCCTAATGACCGGGGTGTGGTGCTGCTTTTTCAGTGCGCGGGGTGGGTATTGGTTTTGGCTGGCGTGGGTGACGACGTATGTGTGTATTGTGGTGTAGCAGGCGGGTGTACCAGCATCTAGAGGTGGGAGTGAGGTGTTAGAGACTTTACTATGTCTAGCATTGAGAGGCGGGAGTGAAGTGTTAGAGACGTGACTAGACCAGTTCTAACATGAAGAGGTGGGAGTGAAGTGTTAGAGCGGTGTGGTGTGGTGGTATTGCTTTTGCTTTGCTTGTTGTTGTGTGTTGTTATATTGGACTGGTAGTGTGTTGGTGTGTTTGTTTATACAATATATATATATATATATATATATATATATATATATATATATATATATATACATATACATATACATATACATATACATATACATATATATATATAGGTAGACAATGGACATAAAAAATCGATAATGACGGAAAATATAATTAATCGATAATGGTTGGTAAGTAGGTTACTAAGGGGGTTTTTGAAGCGAGTGGAGTCTTTTTGTGCTGGCGCGAGTGACGACGCATGGATGTATTGTGCAGGTGAGGGTGCCAGCATCGAGAGGTGGGACTGAAGTGTTAGAGACTTGACTAGGACCAGCGTCGAGAGGTGTGAGTGAAGTGTTAGAGACTATACTAGGTCCAGCAACGAGAGGTGGGGCTGAAGTGTTAGAACCTTTACTAGGACCAGCATCGAGAGGTGGGCGTGAAAGAGATAATTACTCGCAGTCGCAAGTCAGCGGCACAGCTTGGCTAAGATTAGCACAAGATCTCGTGTACGCAGTGGAAGCTTATGACATAAGCGTTTCCTGTCCTACTTGGTATGACAAGAGTACTTTCTGATAAAGTAATGATGGTTACAGTTTTAACACGCTGTTGTATCAGTTTACCGATCTGTCTGTAAGTTTGTACACAAGGGCATCGGACATCTTATTACCATATATGGGAGAGTCGACCTCTGACTTACGTTCAAAATTATCCGATCTCGGAATATTATGAAATTACCCCATAGGACCACACAAGAAGTCAGAGAGGGAACGTATTAAATTAACGACACCCCAGACGCGCGTAAGAGGCCGATTCAAGTCTCTTTTATTTATCTGAGCAAAACGTCTGTGAGTTAGGATTAGCGTAGGTTCTGATTTACATTTCATATTTTATTACTAACATCTGAACTAACATATATATTTTTGTATATATTACCATGTGAAGTTTAATATGTGAAACTCACTAGTGGATGTCACAGTCATTTGAAGCTGGCAACCTCAGCGTATAGAATGATGATTCATGAACCACCACTGCACGGGCTGGTGTATGCTTTATTGATAGTTTCGTAACCAGAACTAAAAGCATAAAGTAGTTGCAGGTTCCCTATGGAGCAGGGAGGGAAACATGAAAGAAATGATGTACATTCTAAGTATAATAATTACATTTTCAAAGCAGTGTAAATGTTCCTATAAACATAGTCTTTTTAGAATTAATGTAAGTTTTCAAGCTTAAACCAGTGTAAAAGTCTATGTGAAAATATTCCTTTTAAAGTAATGGATGTTTAGAACTTTTCAATCAGTGTAAAACATAAATGAAAACATATTCAATTTAAATTGTGAACACTTTTCAATCAGTGGAGATGTATATGTAAACAGACTCTATCTGTATTATTAACCTTTTCATTTAAATGTCATGTAAAACTAAAGCTATTCTATTTAAATGTAAAGGAAGTTTTATCCCGAGGGATTAAATTTAATTCTCATCGAGGGTAAAGTCTGAGTAATTGGGATGGTGGTATGGTAAGATAGGAACCAATAACTATGGGGTGAAAAACGCCATACTCAGAAGAGCGTTTCGTTCTAATCTTTTACGTTATTTATTGGTGGTCCCAGCAGAAAGTACTATCTCTGGAACAAGAAGGGAACAGTGGCCTAAGTTTAAGACGAAGGACCCATGTGGTAGACTCTCCTTGACTTTTCTGTGAAACGAGCTACCCCCTACAACCTTGATCAGGGACGAGCGTGAGCAGAGTGAAAAGAACCAACCCATAAGAAGGAGCAAAACCATCATTGGCAGCTAAGTTCAAATATATGCTGCCACTTGAACTTCTTGTAACACTTCACAATCCTTAAAGACCATAATGATAATTTTCTTGATTCATTACTATTCAAATTATTTTTCAACTGTTAAAACCTAAAGCGATTATTAAATGTTGTTATTTGTAATGTTACCAATTTAACTTCGATTTAATAATTTTAAAGTTAATGCATGTTTGTCTCAGTCAAATTACTACACACACTCTAAACAGAGCTAAACTAGAATAATAGAATTCCACTGAGTAAATGAGGGGTGGGTGCTTAAACGAACTGAAAGTAATAAGTGCTTAAATCCTTCACAAAAGCGTCGGCAGAATTACAGAGTTAACATACTCAGCCAAAGCAGTATTGTCCTCGCTTATTCTGAATACCTTGTGAAGACTCCCTTTGTAGTAGAAGTTTCATCGCCCTTCTATCTACATCTCTGCCAAGAGTAATCTTGTGCGAAGGTAGATACCTTTGAAGCCCATATTAGATATTCTTGAGATTTGGCCACTGTTGGACCACAACTGCAAAGCAGGGGAGGCAATACCGACACACAAATATATCTTACGTCTTGCCGTACTTCTTAGTGACGTTAAAATTGGTAGCTAGGGAAATGAAGTTATACCTCCCCGGTTACGTCCAAGAATTACTTTAGATTAAGCCATATATATTAAAAGAAATAAAGTAATTAAGTCTCCTGACTCTATATTATTAATCTACCAAGGAAATCCACGAGAAAAATTGACTAAGTAAATGTGCTTACCAAATCAAGGAATTCCGATTCATGCTCTCTAAAAGTTAGCTTTCAACTCAACAACGCGTCACTGGCCAACAAAATCCTTGAATAGACTACTAGTCAAGACTGATAGAGACATGTACTTAAATACTAAGAAGAATGCCAGGCGTATGAAGAGCGCTTCCCGCACGTGTGAGGATGAAACGAAGAATCCAGGTAAGACAGACGTAAGAGTGTCTACGGTCTCCCATTCTATGCTCGCCCCTGTGCTCAGGATGACGGATCGAAGGGGGCTTGAAATATAAGACCGAGAAATTCTCTGAGCGATCGGGGGACTCCGTATCTCAAACGAAAACAGAAACTATCCGCTTGCTAAATAGAGACCTCTTTGGCAAGAATGAAAACTTAGAGGAGCAAAGAGTTCCCTGTTTCTCCCCTCATCAAAGGGACCAGGGAACTTGTGTTTCCCTGAATGCTGACATAAAAGATTTTCTGACATCCAACCGCATCGCACGTGCAAAGAGGTGGGTCTAAACTGGGCTCTAGCAAGATTGACAGAATTGGAGAGATAATTAGAGCTGTTAAAATCAAAAATGACAGAATAAGTGGGCGGTAACATGAAATAGGAAAGAAAACAGACAGGCCAACTCAGACAAGGGCAGACAATTCTAACCATCTGTGACGAGCAAACATTTTCCAATCGAGATGGACATCATGGATAATCTCTGTTGACGTGTACAAAATTACTTTATCTCTCGGGCTAGCTACAAGTAAAAGTATGAGCTTCCTATGACTAAAAATTATCTTAAGCTTCATCTAAATCATTGCTTCTCAGCAGCTATTAGAGGTTATACACTCTTATATAGCATCTTAAGCTTCATCTAAATCATTGCTTCTCAGCAGCTATTAGAGGTTATACACTCTTATATAGCATCTTAAGCTTCATCTAAATCATTTGCTTCTCAGCAGCTATTAGAGGTTATACACTCTTATATAGCATCTTAAGCTTCATCTAAATCATTGCTTCTCAGCCTATTAGAGGTTATACACTCTTATATAGCATCTTAAGCTTCATCTAAATCATTTGCTTCTCAGCAGCTATTAGAGGTTATACACTCTTATATAGCATCTTAAGCTTCATCTAAATCATTTGCTTCTCAGCAGCTATTAGAGGTTATACACTCTTATATAGCATCTTAAGAAGCCTCGCACCCCATTAACTTCTTGCTCACAAAATATTCCAAAAACACGAGCACAGATTTAATAGCATGTCATTTTACAGGAAATTATCAGAAAAATATCATTTTATTTGGATCAAATATTTTTTGGCTGATTTAAAAGTCAGTTCCTGTTCTTAAACTATTATTTCTTGACTCCTGTCCAATGAATATTTGTGAAACAAATGTTAAAATAAAGATAGTTAACTGTCATTTTGCTAAATAAAATGGTATACCACATTAATATCACAGCTTAAGTGAGATCCAGTTTGTTCCACTCATGATCTCATAGTGGGCATCAATTTTTATTGTGTCTTGTTCATTGACCATTTTAGATTTTATTTTGTTTTATTTTGTTTCTGCGAATACTGAATACAAAAAAAAAAAATTGTTTCAAATGGCAGTAACTGAACATTGTTTGAACATTTGTTTTATGTGCATCTAGGGGGATACAACTGAGAATATAAACATTTACAAATAGCAAGTGGCTTTTTAGTCACCCTGTTGTGTATGTAGCGGCCAGAATAAATGGGAAGCTGGTCGCTAGAGGCACACGAGTAATGTTTTTTAATGAGTAATTCTCAGTGTTTTTCCATACAGCTGTAGACATAGTGAAACTAATTCTTTTCAGTATAACCCGCATTAATATTAGATACTTTTTTTTCACAAAGTTAATTTTTGTATGTACAAAATATTCATAACCGAAGAATGTCAAACAAATGACTTTTAATTTATTAAAATGTTATGAGAGAAGAACTTAATCGTGTACGTTTCGATTGTTACTTTTTTTGTACACCGACACTATCTCTCTGTGTGTGTGTGTGTGTGTGTGTGTGTGTGTGTGTGTGTAGGCGTATAAAGGTACAGTACATATATAACCTATAATACAGTACATATGTTTTGATAGTCATAATAAACGCCTATGTTACTGCCCTATGTACTGTACTGTACTTACTATCGTTATTTTAATGTGAACTTTCCAAGTACATTACCGTGAAGTGCATCATGGCTCTCAAACACAGCAAAACCAGTTCTAGTGATAGCAGCGGCAAGAGAAAAAGGAAAAGTATCGATTTGGAAGTGAAACAAAAGGTAATTAAACATCACGAAGGTGGAAAAACCAGTGAATGCTATAGCTCGTGATTTGGGCATGTCGCACTCGACAGTCACGACGATCCTTAAGAAAAAAGAAAAAATTCTCCAAGCTGTTAAAGGATCGGCTCCACTGAAAGCTACAAAGCTTACGAAAATGCGAGAGGGACCTATATCAGAATGGAAAAATCGCTAATGACCAGAATTGAGGACCAAACACAGAAGCGAATCCATCTCAGCACGTTGACGATCACTGCTAAGGCACGAAGCTTGTTCGGAATGCTTAAAGAAAAAGCAGGACCAGACTACCATATTGAGTTTAGTGCCAGTTCTGGGTGGTTCAAGTGCTTCAAACAAAGTTTTTTGCTGCACAATGTGAAAGTGAGTGGTGAGTCTGCGAGTGCTGATGCTAAGGCAGCAGAAGATTTTGTCGAAACCCTAGATAAACTAATTGTAGAGGGAGGTTATTTGCCCCAGCAAATTTTTAATATGGACGAAACCTCCTTATTCTGGAAACGAATGCCTGAAAGGACCGTCATCCATAAGGAGGCCAAGTCAATGCCAGGCTTTAAGGCTTTTAAAGACAGTACATTAGCTGAAATACAGTACTGCATGTGTACAGTATCTTGGTTATTTAGTCAATTCAGGTACACTACAGTATCCCATATAACTTTGCTAAGTATAAAGTATGGTGTTCGCACAACGTCCAAATCGCATAACGTCCAATTTCACAGAACGTATCGTGGACGTTAAGCGGCGCATGACTGTATATCTTGTCATGGAGTCTTGTTTGATTATTGCTGGTTCTTAGCGAATTTTTGACTTTTCTTCTCTCGTCAGGAGTCGAATGGCTTTATGCATCATCTTCATTGTACGAGTAAATCTCACAAGTTTGCCACTTCGAATAGTCTGATGAGTAGGGAAGAGAGAGGAGGAAGGATAGACAGAAGAAATAAAGAAAGTACCAATCTCTTCTGCAGAGTGTTTTGGTTAGCTGTAGTTGGAAGTTAGACACTTGCAGAAAGACATTTTACACGAGACTGAAATTTGAATTATTATCAATTAAGCAAATAAGCTGATCCGATCAAGGATCCTGAGAGTACGTTAGATCTTCAGCAACAATTCTCTTGAGGTAGAAAAATGGCTCAGAGTTCCGCAGCTGGTAATTAAGACAATACTCGTACTTAACAAATAATTAACTACCACGCAATACAGAACATTGAGTGAAAAGAAAAACGAACAGTGAAATTCTCTTCAAGGGATATAAATAGACAAAGCTATATTTATTATTGTCACGGAATTTGGATCGATCTGTTGTCCTCTCCAACCGTATTCAGTTACATTTGTTGTGCATAGTGATTGCGTGAAACTTCCTGTGGTCGGCACATTTCTTTTTCTGCTATCAAGCTTATATTTGGTATTTTCAAATCACCTTCAGTAGTAGTTATCATGTGTGTCTGTCCGCTTGACCTTATTAAGAGTAGGCGGATGATGCAATCTTGACCGACAATCCGTTGGTGGACATTCTCGTATACCAGACGTTTGGCGCCTGTTTCACACGGAAAACGGCCAGCAAATGTTGATTATCGCTGATAAGACTAGTGTGACGTCTTAGCCCAGATGGTAATACCATGAATTTTTGTTTGCACAAGGACCGGGCGATAGTTATCAGTCAGACACACATGAGAGGATTTATTACGAAGACATTACTTGTGATAATATTGGGAGTGGTATTTGTAATCATTGACGAAAATATTCGAATGACACAATTGCCGTATATGGAAGACGTGACCTTTTGATAACACACATAATTCTTATGAGGAAGTTTTTTTAATAAACCCCGTCCTAAACACGCATGTTTGAAACTATTGGCCGGCACTCTATATGTAAACACAACGACATTTCTGATTGGGGCCTGGTCTAATAGTACACAACACGTGCCAGGAACGATATTGGGAATATAACTTGACACTTTTGCAGTTTATAGCACTGTGAAAATTCATCTCATCGAGAAAACAACCAGACCTGCCAGAGTTAAGAATAAAATCAGAATTCATTTATCGGACCGGACTGGTTTGAGCCACTTGAGGACTTAAAAGCCTAGGAAAACTCTACTATTATCAGCAAGGAAAACTGGAATCTGAGGAATCTGAAACACGGAGTCAAAGTGGTAACGTATTGTAAAGTAACAACACCCCAGAACACGTGTAAGAAGCATCGTCAACAGGTAGCCTTAACTCTATCTCTGAGCCAGAAGTCTGTGATCCCAAAGTCAATTTGTGGTAAGTTGTATATCTATAATTCTATGTTTTGCATTATTAACACGTGAAATAATATGTATATATTGACAAGTGAATATTATTATGTGAAAATGTCATTTGAGGCTGGCAACCTCAGCACATAGAATGATGATTTCATGAACCACCACTGCAAGGGCTGGTGACTGCTTTATGAGAGTTTCTTATAGAGAACTAAAAGCATAGTTAGTCCCAAGTTCCTTAAGGAGAAGGGAGGGAATGTTGACAGAAATGTACATACTTATTATATTATTAACATTCTCAACCAGTGTAGATGTAAATGTAAACATATTCACTCTAAACGTAATGAAAGTTTTCAACCTTTTCAACTAATGTAAAGGTAATATAAATCTATTCAACCTAAATGTAAAGAAAGTTTTCGCTCAATGGGATACAAATTAATTCTCAGCGAGAGTAACATATCTGAGATAGATAGGGTGGTGGAATGAAAAGAGGGGTGCACATGAGTGTGTGTCAGGAAAACGCAATATTCAAGAGGGTATTTGTTCTCTTCTTTGGTGAGACTAGTTGGTGGTACCAGTTGAGGGTACTATCTCTGGAACACGTGAGGGTCTAAGTGGCCTGAAGTCGACGATAGACACCATCATCAGACGGGTCTTAGAGACGCGGGACCAGCTTGGTAGTTTCTCCGTGACACTTCTTGAAACGTGCTACAACTTTCAAACTTGACCAGTGACGAGTGTGATCCAGTCATCTATCTGCAAAGACCCAAACATCAGCTAGAGCAAAACCTCATTGGCAGCTAAGTAGAAACATAAAAGCTGCCAAGTGAACTCTTAACCAATACTCCATAACATCACTCGATGATGATTATTGTTTGTTAAAGAATTATTCATTTTTTAAACTGTTGACTGTAATTGCTTTTTAAATTTTTTACTTGTATAAAGACACATCTAAAGTTGATTTTATCATTTTGAATGTACTACATCCGTATGTTTCAGACAATTTCTTAAATACACTTAAACAGAGCTATATAACTACAAGAGGAATTTGCCTGACTTAACACAGCTGAGGGCTTGAAAGAGCTAACGAATTATAAGAAAACCCTTTCCTTCACAAAAGTTGACGGCAGGCACTAGAGTTAACATTTGCTCAGCCTCGTGCAGTATTGTTATCTCTTTTCTGAATATCTTTTGGGATAGACCCTTGAGGTAGAAGCATCATTATCCTTCTATCTACATCTCTGCCAAGAGTAATTTTGTGCGAAGGTAGACACCTTTGAAGACCCACATTAGTTAATCTTGAGTTTTTGCCACTGTTGGACTACTGCGGCAGAGCTACGGGAAGGCAACCCATGACAATTACAGGAAAACAAAATATAATATTGTGCCAAGGTACATAAAAATAGTATTCACATAAGGTATGCTAACTGATAGTGTACACTTCAAGGTGACAGATGTGTAGGTCCTGTTCTAATCATATACTGGTTAAAACAAAAATATGATCTTGTAATGTTTTATACTTTTTATAATAACTTATCCTTGGTACAGCTGCTGTTTCTGACTGCACAGTGGGCGATGTAAGTTGTTTCTCCTGGCCAAGTTGCTGGAGTAGCTCTAAGGTGGATACGGTTGGGTTTTACTGCACAACTGAGAGTTCACGTGCCTTCATCACCACGACTGAGCTAGGAGATTCAGACAAAGTAGCAAACTAATTAGCTCTCTAGTTAGAGGCATTATTGTTCTGTGTGTAGTCTATAAAGTAGTCTCATATATCAGTCATATTATTAGATAAAATGACGTGAACCAGGAATTCAAAACAAATGACAGTGTTAATCACACATGTTGTGGGCCATCATTGGAGCTGCAAACATATAATAGTTCATACACGTATCATTAGGATTAACCTGTTTGTCATCCATTATAGGAGTTGCGAACATACAATATTGCATACACACATCATCAACTGTTGTTGCTTGCTGCCAAGAAATGATGGAGTTATGCATTCTATATTCTTGTCATACAACCCGAAGGACATCAAAGCCGTACAAAGCTCATGTAACAGTGAATATATGAGTTCCCTAAAATATGCAAACATTCAATAAAAAGTAGGTGCATACAAGAAGGTACTGCATTAACTACTTGTAAATAAAAAAAAGCAGTTCATACACATATTCAATAAAAATAATTGCATACAAGGAGATACTGCATTAATTTATGGTAAATGAACAAAGCACATACAACAGTGAAATAAACTGAGTTCAAACTCACATCTTTTGTTCCAAAATTGCAACTTGGCTTCATAAAGACGGCACCTATATAAAAATGCATTTGTACTCTGGTTTAAAAAATTACAAACTGAGAAATCCCTGGCATACTGGGTTCAGCACAAAACAAAAGGGGAAGGGACACAAAGACCAGAGTGACCGAGAGAGAGAGAGAGACAGAGAGAGAGAGAGAGAGAGAGAGACGGAGGGGAACGTGAATAAATTCACGGCAATAGTCCGCTCTGAAAGTTTGTCGTAGGATAAACAAATTTAACTCGACGTCTTCTCCTCGGTCCCTCTCAGTCTTAGGTCTGTTTCGTCCTTCACCCTGGTAGTTCTCGGTGAGGTTAGGATCTGGTTCCTCTTCCCCACTGCATGGGTGACGGCTGAGAAAATCTGCTCCGACATTGAGTTTCCCAGGTATAATATTCAACCTTGAAGTTATATTGTTGCATTAATATCGACCACCTCACGAGTCTTTAATTCACGTTTTTAGAAGCCGCTAAGAACATCAGTGGTTGTTGATCACTTTGGACGGTAAAGTGCTTCCCATACAATATGGTTGATATTTCTGTACCCACCACATTAAAGCTAGGCATTCCCCTTAAATAGTATAGTAATTTCTTTTCGCTGCGCTTAGCTTTTGGATAGCGAAAGGTATGAGGAATAATATAGAGGAGTTGTCTTCCCTAGGTTGTAGCAGGGTGGCTCCAATTCCAATCTGACTAGCATCAGTGCGTAGCTTGAATCGACGGCTTCTGTTAGCCAGTGCAGAACAGGTTTCGCAGTGAGTTTTTCATTAAGAGTACTGTAACTGTCTTTTTTTTCTTGTTGAGGTGATCACTGGCCCAAGACAGTTTACATGTTGTTAGATGTGTAGTGCGAGCGTATGATGAGTTGAGTGTGGGTGCGAATGAAGACGCGAATGTGTTTAGGCTCGTATAGATGTAGATCCTGCAACCCATACTCTCACATGCAGTAATCAAGGATGCTTTGACACTGCAGGCATGTTTCAAGACATTTATTGACGGGAACACACATAATATCAACAGGAACAGTCAGTGTAACAAGGTCATGCTGACCTGACATCGATAGGTATACATTTGGCATTCAAAAAGGTAAACATCAGAATAGACGTGCATGGTCAATAGCAAAGTTCTTCAATAATGACAGTTCGTAGCGTCGCCCTTGGCGTCTCTGACTAAACGCGTCAGATGCCTTAGTTACCTTGACACACAGGTGCAACTTGGCACTCCCTGCCAATTGCAATATCAGGCTGTAGTATAATAGCCGGAAGCACAGGCCTCGTCCTAACGTCGGCCGTGTACTTCTGTTAAATAGGTTATCATCAACCCTGCAGTAATACTTATTGTAGATAGAAGTTCCGCCAATCTGCGGCTCCCACAATATATCTTCGTCACTGGATTTCTGGACAATATAAGACTAACAGTCTTGGATGGCTACCTCGAGCACAAATATATAAGTTCTGAAATGGCGGATCCGTGAACTGCTGTTCACCCTAGGTAATCCTTTACATGTTCTGCCACCAAAAAGCGTAATAATGCATAAAGGTCGGTATTACCTGGTAAATGAATCCTCAGAACTACACAAGGAATTCTGTCGTCATCCCGACGCACAGAGATTCACTGGGGAAAACTGCCATAGCAGTTACTTCGAAGATTCTCCCCGAAAAACAATGGACTCTTGGTCCCTTCAGAAAAACAGGACCTCCCGGCTTCCCGGAAGTATATCTCACTCCCGCTTAAAAAACCTTCCCATAGGCCCACGCCGAACTGTCAACCTCTGACCCCACAGGTCAAACACAATGAATGAATAAACAAGGGAAGACAACCCCTAATCAACCTGACATCGCAGGTAAAGACACAATTATACTTATGATACAAACATAAGCAAATAACTTGACAGATGACTCCGTCGAAAATGACAGCAACATTACTACCACCCCCTGTAAAAAAAAAAAAATGCAATTTTTTTTTTTTTAATATGTTCATGAGCAAGATAGCACCAGTATCACTTCTGTGCTCATGCAAACAATGAACCCAATATCAGGTACAATAGAAGAGGGTACAAATCATCTCCCAACATAGGAGAAAATATTTCCTTTAAGCCAAACAAACTAAGGGATACCATTCAAGAAACCTAAGTTGCTGGCAATACCAATCATATATCAAACATTACTAAATAATATAATCATAGCAATATACAAATGTCAATGCTATTTTAGCAACATATCACTGATGGATGGACAAAATGAAATTTGTTAAATTATCTAAACATCATCCAAATACATTTGTATTACAACATATTATGATATTAAGGACAGACCTAAGTCTGAAAATATATCAGGAAAAACTAGGACACAAGATTTAACTGGAATCATGTGGGCATCTAGACAATATGTCCGCCATCACATTATCCGAACCACGGATAGCTCGCACCGTGAAATGGAAAGGCTGAAGAGCAATAGCATAACGAGTAGATCTCGAGCTCTTCAAATCCTTACTTTGCATAGCCGTAAGAGCTTTTTGGTCGGTTTCCATAAAGAAATGCGCGCCCAGAAGGAACCTTTGTAGCTTAAGAATGGACCAAACCATAGCTAACAATTCACGGTCCAAAACCGAGTAATTCCTTTCTGCCGCATTCAGCTTCCTAGAAATATACATTACAGGATGCAGAGTTCCTGAATATTCCTGCATTAGTGCCGCTCCAATGCCAGTGGAAGAGGCATCACTACGAAGGACAAAAGTCTTATCAATCGTCGGTAGTCTTAAGATAGGATGAGATGAGAACAAATTCTTAACCTGATCCAATGAAGATTGGCATTCTTGGGACCAACGCACCATATTAGGAGAACCTTTTTTCAATAACGTTGAAAGTGGTGCCATAATGGAGGACAGATTCTCAATGAATCTTCCATAGAATTGTATCAATCCCAAGAGACTACGCACTTGCTTTTTTGTCTTCGGAACCGAGATATTTAATATCTTTGAAATGTTTTGGTCCTCTGTCTTCAACAGACCATGACCAACTCGATGACCTAGGAAGGAAATTTCACTAAACCCAACAAAAGCTTTAGAGGGTTTAGCAGTCAAACTATGCTCACGTAGAGTAGATAGCAATTCCTTCAGACCCACATAGTGTTCTTCCCAAGTATCGCTGAAAAGACAGATGTCGTCTAAATATGCAATGACATCTGCACGATCTGATAGAATTCGTCGCATCATGCGTACGAAAGTCGCTGGGGCGTTCATAAGCCCGAAAGGCATAAAATTCCATTGAAAAAGACCCCTAGGTGTCGAAAAAGCAGTGAGAGGTTTGGCGTGTTCCGTCAATGGGACTTGCCAATAACCTTTCGACAAGTCTAGTTTAGTAAAGAATTTAGCTTTAGAAAGTCTAATAAGTAGATCATCTAATAACGGCATAGGTTCAGCATCGAACTTCGTAACTTGATTTAATTTGCGATAATCAACGCAAAGACGTATGTTATTGTCTTTCTTTCGAACAATAACTATCGACGAAGAATAAGCTGAAGTGGATGGTTCAATTATTTGTAGTTGAATCATTTCATCCAATTCTTTCTCGACTTGTGCTTGAAAATGAATAGGTATTGGGTATGGTCTTACTCTGATCGGATTACGATCAGTAAGTATGATGTCATGTTCTATGACATCTGTGTGTCCAGGAATGTCGGTAAGGACATCCTGATATGATTGTAACGTAGAGGATACTTGACGTTGTTCCTCAAAAGACAAGTTAGAAGAGACTGTAACGTCTCTCCACGATTCCGTTGAAATAAGTGGAATCGTAGGAAGAGGTAAGTTCACGTCAGAAAAAATAGTTTCCTCATCCTGTATAACGGACAGGGATGAGATGTGACCATGTTGAACTGGAGAGTCGTCCGTCGCCTGGAAAATAGGCTGTAAATAGTCTGGACGTTCAATAAACTCTGTTAACATATTTATATGGAAGGTTTTATGCCTTCCATCCACATCGACAATATAGTCGACATCAGAAATTTTCGAGACTATAGTGTATGGACCCTTCCAAGAAATGAGAAGTCTATTCTCTCTTGAGGGCAGTAAGACATATGCTTTGTCTCCAGGACAAAGTTGACGTAGGCGTCTTTTCTTATTAGCAAATCGCCTAGCTTTTTCTTTCGCAAATTCGGAAGATGAAGTTGCTAACCTGCACGATTCGATAATCTTTTCTCTAAGAGCTATAACATATTCATATGACGATTGTGTATCATCGTCAATATTATCGGAAGTTATCAAATCGTGTAACAAGGACATTGGCCCGCGCGGTTGCGCGCCAAAGACAAGTTCGAAAGGAGAAAACCCTGTATGCTCGTTGGGAACCTCTCTATAGGCAAAGAGGACTGCAGGTAAAACCCTGTCCCAATCTTCAGGATGATCCTCCGTTATCTTGCCAAGTAAGTTCTTTAGTGTCCTGTTAAGACGTTCTACCAATCCATGGACATTGGATGATAAATACTACTGAGAGACCTTTTAATGTCTAGCGTAGCCATTACCTGAGACATAACGTCCGAAATTAACTGAGTGCCGTGATCCGACAGTATTTCTCCGGGGAATCCCAGACGAGAAAATACGAGCCAAAGAGCATCAGCGATATCGACAGTTGATATGCTCTTCAGAGGAATAGCCTCTGGCCAACGCGTGCACATGTCCACGCAAGTGAGGATAAATTGGTGTCCTCTGGCTGACTTAATTTTGAACGGACCAATGATGTCTATAGCCATTTTCTGAAACGGCCGAATCGGAATATCTGCAGCCTGAATAGGAGCAGCATGTCTCGGACCCCTAGACTTGACCTCTTGACAAATTTTGCAAGATCGGCAATAAATTCGGATGTCTTTATTCACGAATGGCCAAAAGAATGACGCAAGGACTCTAGTTTTAGTTCTGGAAAAACCCATGTGTCCCGCACACTGAGAATCGTGTGCATGCCGAAGAATTAAGGCTCTCATACACTTAGGCACAAGAATTTGCGAGTGCATAGACTTGTCCGAGTGTTGTACCATTCGTACCAATATACCATTCTTCATAGTGATATACGATTTGTGATTCGTATTTTGATTGGGATCCCCTTTCTTTGCAAGAAGGAAGTATTTCTTCAAAGAAGGATCCTCTTCTTGACGTTTAACAAACGAGTCATGGGAAATCACCAAGTGCTCGTCTTGGCTATCAACTTCATTACTATTATCAGATGAAGTTGGGGGATTAAGAGCTTGAGCTCTTGTCACCACTGCATTGACCGTTTGAATGTTTTTTTTTCTTCCCAACTAGAAATTTGTTGCGGGGTGCATTCCTTAACCCCATGAATACGACCGATTATAAGATCCGCAATAGGATTAGGAAGAAGACATGCATGGACATCTCCTGTGAAGAAAGGAGTGTCAATCCTAATAATAGCAGTAGGATAGCTTTCCATAGTACCACCAAATGTAACACATTTGATTGTTTTTTCCAGTGGCACAGCAAGGATCTATCAGAGACTCCTTAACCCCGACGGTAGTACATCCCGAATCGAAAAGTACTGAGACTAGCCTATCATTTATTAGACCTTTATGTAAGATGAGAGATCCTCTCCCATCATGCGCAACTGTAGCAGGTAGAGCAGGAAGAGGGTGACCACAACTTAGCGTAGATACAGTTGATGAGTCAAACAATGTTAAGCATTGGGGGCATTCAGTTGCTCTCCCAAAATCGAAAGCACAACCAGTGATAGCCCTAGAGTTACCACTATCATTTGCTGTATTACAGGCTCCATCAAACTCTTGTTGTGCAGAGTTTGCCTGTTGGTAAGGTCTTTTCTTGTTAAACCTAGGTCTACCTCGATTATCATTTCCCCTGTAATTATTTTGACTATCATTTCCCCTGTAATTATTTCGACTATCATTTCCCCTGTAATTGTGATCATATTGTCTATTGTACTCATCATTCCGGTTTGAATCCCGGTTTCTAAATTCACCATCGTCATAATCTTGACGTCGAGAATGATTACCTCGAAAATTTGAATAGTTATTATTTGGATAGCCTTTACGAAAGTGTCTCAAATTATTACCACTAAAATTACGAGAACTATCATCTTGTCTCCACTGCATAGACGAAGAACCATCATGTGTTGGATTACTCCGCTTCTGAGTGTAATTTTGATTACTTCCCCTATTCCAATTTTGTTGAGCACCCTGAAATTTTTTTCTGAAATTAGGGCCATATGGTGTTGCCGAAGCAGCTGGCAACCCTTCTTTCACTTTAGAATTGCTAACTGTAGCATGGGGATGTGCTGTGGCATACTGACAACAGTATTCCTCCATTTCTTTTAAGTTTTTAGGCTTACGCTCATGAAGGAATGCAAGAAAAGAATCATTAACAGATGACAAAACCTTATCTCGCAATAATAAGTCCATTAGACCTTCATATGTTTTCTCAATCTGAGACAACTCAACCCATCGTGTAAATGTACGACGTATCTTTGTAACAAAATCAGAGAAATCTACTCCATTTTCTGGCAACATTGTCCTAAAACGAAGACGATAGTCTTCTTGTTTTAATTGGTATTTCTTTAGTAATGCTGCCCTGACAACATCATAATTAGTCCTCTCATGTTCGTCTATTGTCATAAGAGTAGTCACTGTGTCACCTGTAAAAAATGGCATCAGTTGTTTATGTTATGCGTATCGCACAAAAATTGGAATCTATCTAGATAATCTGCTACGTCATCCTTTAAAGGATTGAAATGAGGCAATTTAATCCTACTAACAAACTCCTTTGTCGTACTCAAAGTTGTTTGCTGAGCACCCGTACTCGCCAATTTCAATTTCTCTAACTCCAAAATTGCGAGTTTTTCATCAAGTTCCATCTTCTGTTTTCTTTCCTCATGTTCCATTTTTCTAATTTCAGCCTCAGCAGCAGCTTGAAGTTTTTTTTCCTCTGCAGCAGCTTGAAGTTTTTTTTCCTCTGCAGCAGCTTGAAGTTTTTTTTCCTCTGCAGCAGCTTGAAGTTTTTTGTCTTCCATTTCCATCTGGAATTTTCTTTCATCAGCTGCAGCTTGAGCTTTCCTCTCCTCAGCAGCAGCTTGAGCTTTTCTCTCCTCAGCCTCTCTTTGATACCTTCTTTCTTCAAGTTCTAATCTTCTATTCTCAGCTTCTAGCTTCTTTAGTTCAGCTTCTGCTTTCAATTTAATTTCCTCTTTTTGTTTCTTTTCTTCTGACTTTAATGCAATGGCGAATTGAGCAGATGAATATTCTTCCAATTCTTTACCAGACTTACCAAGGGTCAACCCTTGCTGGATGAAGAAATCCAATGTAGACATTCTGTCTAATGAGATCAGAAACCTGAAAAAAAAATTAAATAAATTACCTTATCCCACTTCAATGGGAGACAAGTCTGAAATGCTAGACTTGTATACTCACTTCACTTTATTTTACTGTCTCAATCTTTGTAGATAACAAGTCTTTTATCAAAGAACTTGTATAAATATCTTATATAATATTATTTAACAAACTCTATATGAAGAGTCTACCTTATCAATAATATCAAAACATGACCAAGTATGTGTATGTAGACTGTGCATGACAGTAATGTAGTACAACCAAAAAAAAAAATACAAAGACAAAAATACAAAACAATACAAATGGCAACACTGTTTTAACCAAAAATGTGTAGAGAAATACACAAGAAAGGAGAGACCTACAGAATACAAACAAAACAAATCGACAATCAAAACTGAAAAACAGACAAAATATTACAAAAACAACGTTAAGTACAATTACATCACAGCTAACATCAATAGCGACCAATTGTCACTAGCAAATTTCCAAATTAAGAAAATTTGCACCTACAGACCGCTTACAGTAAGCCTCGATCAAGTGGCATATTTACCGTAAGACCCACCAACCGAAAAACCCGCAGAAAAATACACAAAACAGTAGAAGTGACATAAACATATAGCAATCAATTTCAATGTGTTGCAGAACAAGTTCAGTCACAGCTGAAACTAAAATAAATTTCTTGCTCCTTGCGAACACAGAAACGAAATGTCAAACGCGCACTGAACGTCAAATCCACTGTAACATAAAGTGGTATTCACGAACCAAAGTTACTATGACCTTCTCAAATTAGGGCTTGCACATTGAATGTTTACAATTTCACGTACTGTTTACAGACACTTGACCTCCAACAATGTAGCTTGAATGCTCTGACCTAGAAAAGTCTGTTGTTGAATGAAACGTGTAACAACCCGCAGTACTGTTTACAATAGGAACCCGCCTTCTATGCAGTTATGGTCCACGTAGCAAATGCCTAGTAGTTCACTTCAGTACTTGTCTTGTTATGCTTTATGTAGCATTATAATATAAATGCTCGTACTGTTTATTTGTGTCAACCGTTGATGACCTATATCTGTCCTGTTGTAGCCAAAACTTGCAAGTGTAGAATTAGCGTTGTGTGTTACGGCTGTCCCGTGTGTAGCTTAGACCCACAGATCAGAAGTGTAATGTGTACTTGTCCTTCTTGTAACTTTCTCGACAAAACTGGAGACATCATACATGTAAGAGCCAACCAGGAATGTAAATTTCTGGATCCATAAATGTCAACAATAATGTCAAATGCTCGCTCTGTTCTTTTTAAACCCACAGATCTGGTCCATCAGAAATGTAAGTTTCTAGGCCACATTGGCGACAAGAAATGTATCATAAGAGCCCACGTAACTGGTCCACCAGAAATGTAACTGTCTTTTTTTTCTTGTTGAGGTGATCACTGGCCCAAGACAGTTTACATGTTGTTAGATGTGTAGTGCGAGCGTATGATGAGTTGAGTGTGGGTGCGAATGAAGACGCGAATGTGTTTAGGCTCGTATAGATGTAGATCCTGCAACCCATACTCTCACATGCAGTAATCAAGGATGCTTTGACACTGCAGGCATGTTTCAAGACATTTATTGACGGGAACACACATAATATCAACAGGAACAGTCAGTGTAACAAGGTCATGCTGACCTGACATCGATAGGTATACATTTGGCATTCAAAAAGGTAAACATCAGAATAGACGTGCATGGTCAATAGCAAAGTTCTTCAATAATGACAGTTCGTAGCGTCGCCCTTGGCGTCTCTGACTAAACGCGTCAGATGCCTTAGTTACCTTGACACACAGGTGCAACTTGGCACTCCCTGCCAATTGCACATATCAGGCTGTAGTATAATAGCCGGAAGCACAGGCCTCGTCCTAACGTCGGCCGTGTACTTCTGTTAAATAGGTTATCATCAACCCTGCAGTAATACTTATTGTAGATAGAAGTTCCGCCAATCTGCGGCTCCCACAATATATCTTCGTCACTGGATTTCTGGACAATATAAGACTAACAGTCTTGGATGGCTACCTCGAGCACAAATATATAAGTTCTGAAATGGCGGATCCGTGAACTGCTGTTCACCCTAGGTAATCCTTTACATGTTCTGCCACCGAAAAGCGTAATAATGCATAAAGGTCGGTATTACCTGGTAAATGAATCCTCAGAACTACACAAGGAATTCTGTCGTCATCCCGACGCACAGAGATTCACTGGGGAAAACTGCCATAGCAGTTACTTCGAAGATTCTCCCCGAAAAACAATGGACTCTTGGTCCCTTCAGAAAAACAGGACCTCCCGGCTTCCCGGAAGTATATCTCACTCCCGCTTAAAAAACCTTCCCATAGGCCCACGCCGAACTGTCAACCTCTGACCCCACAGGTCAAACACAATGAATGAATAAACAAGGGAAGACAACCCCTAATCAACCTGACATCGCAGGTAAAGACACAATTATACTTATGATACAAACATAAGCAAATAACTTGACAGATGACTCCGTCGAAAATGACAGCAACAAGTACTATAGAAATTCTCACACTTGTCGGTCTAGATCACTTTTTCCGGAGTATTTTTCATTGTAAGGTTCATCGGTGGGGGGGGGGGGGGGGGTTATAGTGTTTAAATCCTTAATGTAACGTTCATAAAACCTACATAATACGACGAACAATCTGACATCCTTCTTTGTAAAAGGAAAGGGGCATTATGCAGTTTGACATTGTGTTCCTCTGGGAACACGTACCCTTGTGAAATGGTGTCACTGAGAAATCCCAATTGGTAAAAACCGATCTATCATTTTGTTGGACGGGAGGTTAAATTCGTCTCCCTAAGCCTCCGGAGGAGCATCTCAATTGCATTTATGTGTTTCATCAAAGTGTCAGTGGTGATGATGATATAGTCCATGAAATTCGTAATAGCTAGGTTGTGCAGAAGTGCGAGAAGTTTTCTCATCATTCTCGTGAATGTGCTCGGCGAATTACGTAATCAGATTAGGAATATATTAAATTCAAAATTTCCTTCCGGTGTGTTGAATGCCAGTATTGGTCAGATCTCTGTTTTTCACTGGCATTTAATAGTGGCAGAGGTTCAGCCTGATACTCCAACACTGCATTCAGAATCCCATAGTTAATGTGCTTTCAAGTAGGTGCGAAGGAGCACAATGTTTGTGCTGTAGGGTGACTAGGATGGTGAAATAATGCCTGCACTGAGCAATTTCTCCATTTCTTCCCTCAGTGAGTCCGCCCTGGCATACGGTGTAGGGTAATGTTTAAAAAGGACCGGCAAAGGGTCTGTCAACTTTATATTAAACTCAACCAAATTTGTTAGACCTGGCTTGTCCGTGAGAACTTCCGCATGCTCTGCCAACATTGCGTGGCGCCTGCTCACGCTGTTCACGGGCTAGAGTGTGACTAATTTGTACGTCGGCCTGAGTCTCACTCAAAGAGAGAGTGTAATCGACTGCTACGTAGGGTTCAGTCTCTACTTCACTGGCTACTGCAAGGGCCATTAAAATATGCTGGCTCTACTGATGAGCGTTTATTGTAATTTTTCAGCAGATTTATGTGGTAAATTTTCCGCTTACCTTAAAGGCTATCTTGTAGTTTGCATTGTCCTCTCCAGCCAATCTGAAGTTTATTATTGCTGCTTGGCAAAAGCAATAAAACTTTCGCCCCAATGTTCAGTTCTCGATCCTTACCGCTAGTCAATTACTAGACCTGGCTCAGAATCCCGGCGAGCAACACATTATTGTCGTAAATTTTATAGATAGGCCTTATATATTTATGGTCCCATTCGATCAGAGGTGAGATGGTGAGATCTAGGTGAGAGAAAGATGTGAGAAATAGTCCTGTTTACGAGGAGTACAGGTGTAAGAAAAAATACTGTCTTAAATTGAGTAATTGCTCAACCCAACCTATCTAGTACGACACACTTTAATGAAGACGTATTTTCTCACTAGATACTGATTAAAATACATTATCCTCTCGTACGCACACACAAACAATTTTGTGACATAAATACGTACATACGTAGAAACGAACAGGTAAACTATGGGGTCACGTATAAATGGCAGGGGAGGTTTTGACAAACACCAATAGCTTAAGGTTTATTAAGTTTATTATATCTTTAGAAAAAAATAGATCACAACATAAAATGCATCGTTATCATTACATCAGTGAATTATAGTTACATAAGAGAAAAGAAAAATTATACTCTCATAGACCCTCCCTCTGGAATATGGAAAACTAGGAATGATCCAACCCGAGGTTGTTTACACAAAAGATCAAAACAAGTGATTAACAATGGAAGTGGGGAGTAGTCAGGACGGGTAAAAGGTATGTCCTTAATTTAACTATCCCGTGGGCCTTTAGACTTAGTGAGAGATAGATAAAAAAGAGAAGGTGTTATATTAGTAGTAACTTAAGAAAATAAATTCTTTCGTTCCGTTTCACTCTCTACATACGTACAGTGAGCTCACTACATATAGGCTTATCCCTCTGTCCACGCTGCATACGTTCCAAGGAATTAATCACACACAATGTAATTTAAGACCATTATATGTCCTGTTTGACCAGTTCAGCCCCAGAAACCCCGTCTAGGCAACTGCTATTTTTCTCGGAGATTCGCTGAATTGGTGCGTTGATTATATTTTTTCCTGGGTGGGGGTATTCCTCTTTCGTACTGCAGGTATTTGGTGGGGATAAGTTTTTTTCCAGGTTTCTGTCGTAGTGAATGGGAAATATTTCAAACAGCAGAATGTTACTCCCAGGCTGTTCTCGGAAAGAAATAGCCGTAAATGTTCTCTGTAGAAGGTGGTGGTAGGAAAATGTTTACTGTCATATGGGTTTGATTAAATAAATTTGTGCTGTAAGTTCTGCCTCATCAGGTCAGGGAACTTTATATGATTAAGATAGAAAAAGATCTTCTGGCATTGTCCCGTTCCAGTTTAACAGTTAACACAATTTAACATTTGAGAAGGTGAACCTATAAGGGTCTCCAACATCAGATTTTTTCTGTCAATGTTTGTATGTTTAGGAACATAAAATTCGGGATGCCATAAGCCATCTGAACATGGCTCTCTATAAAACCGTTGGATCAAAAAGATATGATCACCTGTATAAAAAAGAATATATAAAACAGGTAATACTACTATAATTATATTCTAACACCCGCGTTTTTATGTTTGATCTGTAAAATCACTCCGGTATTTAATTATTTATATTTAAAAAAAACCACACGAGTGACTAGCTAATGTATCGCTTTTACCACCAGCTATGAACAGTTAATTACTTAAAATTTACACAAGATGAAATAGAAATATATGGTTATTAAACAATTACGATCACCTAGCTTTTTATAATTATGTTACACATCTATTATCTCGGGAAATAACGCATAGTTACATTCTTTGATCTACATCTGGAGAACTTTACTATAGGTTTATTTAATAGGTTTAGATTAAAACAACAATCCAGTGAAATAAATGAACTTTACACGTTAAAAATCTAATATGTTATTACCGCAGCACACAGAATGAATTCAGACTCCACGTATAAAAGAAATCGAAGAAATCTTGTTAGATTTTAATAATATGAGCTAGCCTCCTCTTCAACTCTCTGGCGCGAATGATAACTGCATTGTCAGCGATACCAATTTATATTTAATGAATGAAAAATAATAGCCGCATGCGTTATACCTCGCCTCTCTTGATTCTAGGGAACTATTTCGACTGGGCCCGCCGGTCAAAGCTCTATTACACACTATCTACCGATAGACTTTCCCCGTATCTCTTCGTCCGGCAGAGATTTACAACTCTCTTAAACCAGTTCGCATCAACGTGTCAACCGGAGGTGTAAAACTCTGCTACGTTCTTAGAGATTACAACAGTCTTTGTAAACTGCCCGCTTGCCGTTTCTCTGGCGACGCCTTCTTGACGGGATGACAGAAAGAGGTAGGGAAATAGCTTGATTTTTAATGGTTCGAGAAATAAGACAGTAGGCGTGGCTAAACAAAAATTAAGACAAAGCGATGTCCTGGCTGCCCGCATGATAACTATGTGCATACTAATTAGCCCGCGTGATGAAATCCACGTGGAATAATGCATACTAATTAGCACGCGTGGGGATTTCACGTTTGATCCACGTTGGCGATTTAATTTCAACGTAAATTCAGGGCCCCCGATGCTATTCAAGGGTACTACTATTATCATCCGACAATTCAGGGACAGCTTATATTTTCATTCATCAAAATCATCCCCACTTTGAGACATGAAACCATTTTTCATGTTTCATTTATGACAATGAAGCTGCCCTGATCGGTAGCTTCTGAATGATTGGTATTTTCGGTTTCATTTTCTTCTTCCGTGGTCCAATTTCGACTCATGAAATCCGCTCCGACATTATGTTTTCCCGGAATATATTCCACTTTGAAGGAGTACACGCTTAATAGCAAGGCCCAGCGCATGATCCTTGCGTTAAATTCGTTATTTGCGCCAAGAAAAGCTAATGGAGCGTGGTCTGTTTGCACCGTAAATGATGTACCGTAAAGAAATTCATGGTGACGTCTTATGCCATGAATTAGTGCAAGACATTCTCTTTCAACTGTGGAGTAGTTACGTTCTGCCGTATTCAGTTTACGGCTGCCATACACAACTGGAAATAACAGATTCGGATCGATGTCATCTGCTTGAAGCAGGGTTGACCCGATGCCCTGACCCGAAGCTTCGACCCGCAATATGAAAGGTTTCTTGAGGTCAGGTATCCTCAAGCTGGGGTATCCGGACAACTGTCCTTTTAAAGTGCTGTAAGCTTCTTCGCACTTCGAATCCCAAATATCCCTGTCCGGTCGCCCTTTTTTAGTAAGGTCCGTGCCGTTAGCCCGTTGAAATTTCGGATATATTTTTGATAGTAAGCGCACAGTGAAATGAAAGAATGGGTGTCTTTCTTCGTTCGGGGCCTTTTAGATGCAACTATTTTCTCAATATTTTTGCAAACAGGCCACATGCAGCCTTGAGAAATAGTATGCCCCAGGAAGTCTAGCTTTTCAAACCCGATGAGACATTTGCTAGGTCTGGCTGTGAGACCAGTTTCCTGTAGTCTCCTGAGGAGCATAGCAACCGTAGCATTATGTTCGTCGTAGTTTTCCGATGCAATTAAGATATCATCCATGAAATTGTGGATATGGGGACTATGCAAAGGTTCTAAAAGCTTCCTCATCATCCTGGTGAACACTCCTGGTGCTTTGTGCAGTCCGAACGGTATCACATTAAATGTGTAGTGTCCTTCACTGGTGCTGAAAGCTAACAAGGGTTTAACTTCCTCCTTGACTGGTATTTGGTAATAACCTTTACTCAGGTCAATCTTATGCAATATTCTTGCCTTGCTAAGCTTGGAGAAGTACTCAGAAACGGTCTGTAGAGGTTCGGGCTGGAATTCCGTTACAGCGTTTAGTAACCGGTAATCTATGCACAGCCGAACTTCCTTATTGGGCTTCTACAACAGTTCTACACTCGAACTGTAAGGAGAGGTAGACTCACTGATAACTTCTGCTTGACGTAGTTTGTCTATTTCTCCCCGTAGTGCATCAGCTTTAGAGTACGGAATGGGGTAAACTCTGGTTCGAACAGGGGTCTCGTTCGTCAATTTCATATCAAATTCTATGAGATTTGTTCGACCAGGTACATCCGTTAAGACTGCAGTGTACTGTTTCAGTAGCGCCCTGGTTTCTGTCTGTTGTGCTTCCGAGAGATTGTCCCCGAATTTGACATCTTTAAAAGATTCCGTTTGTTGCAATGGATACTCCATACAACTATCGTCATCTTCCTCGTCTTCCGTTGCTATGGCGACCGCCAGGAGATGCTCGGAGGACGGCACCGGTCTTTCCAAGTATTTCTTTAGCAGATTTACGTGATAGACCTTCTCCTTTCTTTTAATAGAGATCTTGTAATTAGTGCGGGAGATCTTTTTAAGGACGGTAAACGGCCCTTGCCATCCGATGCGAAGTTTGTTGTTTCCGGTTGGAAGTAGCAACAAAACTTTCTCCCCTGGTTGGAGTTCTCTCTCTTTCGCTGCTTTATTGTATGTTTGAGAGTGTTGTGCGCGTGCTTTCTTAAGGTTGGTTGTTGCTAGGTCCCATCCTAGTTGTAACCTTTCCTTGAGCTCTGATACATTTTTGCTTGCTGAGACGACTGTCTAGTCGGCCTTTTGGTCTGTCAGGGACCGAAGTAAGGCTTCTAGTGGCCCCTTTATAGGTCTGCCGAATAAAAGTGTAGCTGGAGGAAATCCTGTAGATGCCTGGGGAACTTCTCTGTAGGCGAATAAAGCTGCAGATATATAAAGGTCCCAATCTTCAGGTTTCTCTTGACCCAGCTTACGTAACATCATGGTGAGGCTGCTGTTAAAACGCTCCACGAGCCCATTTTCTGCCGGATGGTAGGGACTGGTGTGGATGTGTTTGACCCTCAAGCTCTTTAAGATCTCTTCCATTTACAGGCCACGGAATTGGGATCCATTATCCGTCAAAACTTGTTGAGGAAATCCCAACCGCGTAAAAATTTGCACGAGAGCTTCTGCGACATGCTTGGAATCCGTGCATGTTAGCGGTATAGCTTCGGCCCACATAGTGCAAGTGTCGACTAAGATCAGGATAAACCTGTCCAATGATGTCGACAGCAACCCGTTCGAATGGAGTCCCACTATTGGCATTTCCACCATGGGGACTGGGGGTGTCAAGTGCTTGGGTGCCACCCGTTGGCACTGGGCGCAGGATTTCACGTACCTGATAATCTCAGAGTTCATTCCTGGCCACCAATACTGAGTTTTTATTCGCTGAATAGTGGCGTTTTGTCCCATATGTCCGCTAAAGGGAAGAAAGTGCCCCATTTCTAAGATATGTCTTCTGTACTGCGTCGGTACTAGGAGCTGGTTATTCCCTGTATCAAGGTCGTCCGTTCTACGATACAATACGCCATTCTTGGAAAAGATGTCTCCGTGGTGTCTGGGGTCCTTAGCCATGGGCAGTTTTCTAAAGCAGGGCTCCAGAGTAGGGTCCTTTTGTTGCGCCTCTTTTAGTTCTTTCGGCAACAAATTTGGCGCAGGCTCCCGTTCCTTCTGGGTTTGCCCTCTTGTGGGTACTGCTGCCACAATCGGCTCTTTCGGTCTCCCAACAAACACATATCTACATCCCATGATAACTGGGTAGATAGGATCATCCATAATGGCCGCTTTATTAACACCTCTGACAAAATCAGAGTGTATTTCTACCAGTGCGATAGGAAGCGTCCTGGGTGCATCACTCTTAAAAACTCCACATAGTTTGACGGTGTCCTCTGTCTCCTGACCGGGTTTGACTAGGTGCCTGGCGACAATACAGTCAAAAGATAATCCAGTGTCAAAAAGACAAGTTGTTGATGTACCGTTCAAAATTACAGTTCCTCGCGTTGAGGGTCTCTCTCCCTCAGGTTGAGAATCTTACTTACTTACTTAGTCGTTCCCCTTCTACCGTGAGGTGTAGAGGTTTGGAAGAGAGAGCGCCAGACTATCCTATCGGCTGTCTTCCTCCTGGCCTAGTTCCATTCTAGTCCTCGGTCCTTCAAAGATTGTCTAATGTTGTCCTCCCAACGGACTCTGGGTCGTCCTGGGGGTCTGGATCCTTGGCTCTTTGTTTCCCATGCGTGTCGTGGTAGCCGGTCTTCTCCCATTCTGCAGACATGGCCAAACCATCTTAGTTCGTACTGTTCTACTTGGGTCTGCAGGGGGTGGGATTTAAGGCCTTGACGTATCGTCTGGTTGCGTACCATGTCTCTTCTTGTTACTTCAACCACCTTCCTCAGATTCTCATTTCTGAGGTTTGGATCTGGCTTTTGTGGGTTGTAAGGTTGAGAATCACTGACATTAATTCTTCCTTGCGAGGCTTTATGCAAGCATCCGATGCGATTTGGCCCGGTGTGCTTGCCCTGATCAGACGTCCCTGCTGTAGGGGTCTTCCCCTTGCCTTGACCTTGGTGGCCGCGTTGCCATGTAGGCCTTGTGGGTTGATCAGGATTGTTGTTGTTGGTGGGATATGTGGTTTTGTAGAATTTCGATTTTTCTTGGGGAGGTCTCTGGGTATTAGTTTCTCGTTGGTTATAGTGCTGGGAAGAATTGGAAGAATGGGATGACTGTTTGAGATTATGTTTTCGAGATGGCTCATCTGTTGGTTTGCGTTTTGTGCTGGGAAGTTCGGCCATTGCATTTACATAACGTTCCACCTTATTGGGGATGTCCTCAAGCTTGACTGCGCCCTGCTCAGCCAGAAATCTACGAGTTTCGTTCGACAAAGTGGATTTTATTTGTTCTACAAGAAGAAGTTCTAGAATTCCCTCATACGTAAGAGGAATTTCTGACAATTCCAGGCACTTTGTCAAATAGCCCGTCATACGTGAAGAGAACTGCGGAAATGACTCCGTGCTCTCCTTTCGGCTGTTTCTGAACATTTGCAGAAATTTGCGAGTGGTCATTTCGAAACGCTCCAGTAAGGCATTCTTTAACATGTCGTTGTCATCTTGGCTGCTTCCCAGCTTCACGTAAACGTCATAAGCGGTACCTTTTAGGGCCTGTGAAAGTTTAAGGCACCACCGGGAACTCTTTAACCGATACAGATTCGCCATTTTCTCGAATTTCTCTAGGAAGGTGTCAATTTTCTCGTTGGGGCTAGGGAAAGATTCTAAGGCAAAAGACATTGCTGTTAATTGGGAAGAATAAGTGCTGGAGAGATCCGTTAACTGAGACTGGAGTGAAGACGGCTCTCCATTATTGGACGTAGAAGCACCCCGAGTTTGGACTTCTAGAGTCTTAAGGGCCAATTCATGCTGTCTCTCCCTATCTCTCTCGTTTGCCCTGCAGACTTCCATCTCAGCCTCAATTTAATTTTTTTCTGTTCCAATTGACGATCTTTCGCTTCTATCGACCTAGCTTCTGCTCTATCTCGTGCTTCCTTCTCCCTAGCTTCTGCTCTATCTTGTGCTTCCTTCCTCTCTGCTCTATCTTGTGCTTCATTCTCGTCATATCTGTCAAGTTCTTTGTTGACAAACGCGGTCGCTTCGTCTCCTTGCAATCCTGTTCCTTTGCCTCATCTCTCAGCATCGACCTAAGCTTAACTCGTTCAGCCATGTCAAAGAACTGAATGCTACTAAGCCGAGAAAAGAAGAAGAAAAGAAGGGGAAAAAATCTATGCCGTTTACGAGAAAACCACAAAATATAAATTACCTGAGATACCTCCTACAGTTATTTATTTTGCTAACCTTTCGCTGCTATTATCTGGCAATTAAGGCTCATACTGCAGTCGACAATGCCACATTAAATGGTAGGTCAGCTAACAACTCGAAAAAATCTACTATTACTATCGGTAGAGACAAAATATATATATATAAAAATTTTATATTTATTTTAAAACATCTAAGGAGAAAAAAAAATTGTCCTTAAAAAAATTTAAATCTCCACCACAAAGCTCGCCCGCCAAAGTCAGTTTAGAGGAGGGACGTTATTAACTAGACTTATTTATATATAGTCAGAACGCGGTCCTTAGTATATCTCAACTCTACTGATTTCAAATACCCTTAGTGATTGATAAACAATCACGTGATCCAACGGTTTTGCACATACATTTCTCATTTACCCTATATCTGACAGAGATGTTATTATAAACAAGTTGAAAATAATTCTATAATGCTGTGGAAAAAACAAACCTATAATTGTGTATGGTCAAAACACCCTGTAACTAAGATCGTTTGTCCAGGGGGATAACATTTTTTATTTCCTTATCTCACAAGACGATCACACAACACACTCTATCTACATGAAAATTCAGATAAGGTACCATAACAGACGCTAGTCAATTACTAGACCTGGCTCAGAATCCCGGCGAGCAACACATTATTGTCGTAAGATTTATATATAGGCCTTATATATTTATGGTCCCATTCGAGCAAGTGCGAGATGGTGAGATCTAGGTGAGAGAAAGGTGTGAGAAATAGTCCTGTTTACGAGGAGTATAGGTGTAAGAAAAAATACTGTCTTGGATTGAGTAATTGCTCAACCAAACCTATCTAGTACGACACACTTTAATGGAGACGTATTTTCTCACTAGATACTGATTCAAATACACTATCCTCTCGTACGCACACACAAACAATTTTGTAACATAAATACGTACATACGTAGAAACGAACAGGTAAACTATGAGGTCACGTATAAATGGTAGGGGAGATTTTGACCAACACCAATAGCTTAAGGTTTATTAAGTTTATTATATCTTTAGAAAAAATAGATCACAACATAAAATACATCGTTATCATTACATCAGTGAATTATAGTTACATAAGAGAAAAGAAAAATTATACTCTTATAGACCCTCCCTCTGGAATATGGAAAACTAGGAATGATCCAACCCGAGGTTGTTTACCCAAAAGATCAAAACAAGTGATTAACAATGGGAGTGGGGAGTAGTCAGGACGGGTAAAAGGTATGTCCTTAATTTAACTATCCCGTGGGCCTTCAGACTTAGTGAGAGATAGATAAAAAAGAGAAGGTGTTATATTAGTAGTAACTTAAGAAAATAAATTCTTTCGTTCCGTTTCACTCTCTACATACGTACAGTGAGCTCACTACATATAGGCTTATCCCTCTGTCGACGCTGCATACGTTCCAAGGAATTAATCGCACACAATGTAATTTAAGACTATAATATGTCCTGTTTGACCAGTTCAGCCCAAGAAACTCCGTCTAGGCAACTGCTATTTTTCTCGGAGATTCGCTGAATTGGTGCGTTGATTATATTTTTTCCTGGGTGGGGGTATTCCTCTTTCGTACTGTAAGTATTTGGTGGGGATAAGTTTTTTTCCAGGTTTCTGTCGTAGTGAATGGGAACTATTTCAAACAGCAGAATGTTACTCCCAGGCTGTTCCCGTAAAGAAATAGCCGTAAATGTTCTCTGTAGAAGGTGGTAGTAGGAAAATGTTTACTGTCATATGGGTTTGATTAAATAAATTTGTGCTGTAAGTTCTGCCTCATCAGGTCAGGGAACTTTATATGATTAAGATAGAAAAAGATCTTCTGGCATTGTCCCGTTCCAGTTTAACAGTTAACACAATTTAACATTTGAGAAGGTGAACCTATAAGGGTCTCCAACATCAGATTTTTTCTGTCAATGTTTGTATGTTTAGGAACATAAAATTCGGGATTCCATAAGCCATCTGAACATGGCTCTCTATAAAACCGTTGGATCAAAAAGGTATGATCACCTGTATAAAAGAGAATATATAAAACAGGTAATACTACTATAATTATATTCTAACACCCGCGTTTTTATGTTTGATCTGTAAGATCACTCCGGTATTTAATTATTTATATTAAAAAGAACTACACGAGTGACTAGCTAATGTATCGCTTTTACCACCAGCTATGAACAGTTAATTACTGAAAATTTACACAAGATGAAATAGAAATATATGGTTATTAAACAATTACGATCACCTAGCGTTCTATAATTATGTTACACATCTATTATCTCGTGAAATAACGCATAGTTACATTCTTTGATTTTCATCTGGAGAACTTTACTATAGGTTTATTTAATAGGTTTAATTTAACACAACAATCCAGTGAAATAAATGAACTTTACACGTTAAAACTCTAATATGTTATTACCGCAGCACACAGAATGAATTTAGACTCCACGTATAGAAGAAATCTAAAGAAATCTCGTTAGATTCTAATAATATGAGCTAGCCTCCTCTTCAACTCTTTGGCGCGAATGATAACTGCATTTTTCAGTGATACCAATTTATATTTAATGAATGAAAAATAATAGCCGCTTACGATATTCCACGCCTCTTTTGATTCTAGGGAACTATTTCGACTGGGCCCGCCGATCAAAGCTCTATTACACACTATCTACCGCTAGACTGTCCCCGTATCTCTTCTTCCGGCAGAGATTTCCAACCCTCTTAGACCAGTTCGCATCAACGTATCAACCGGAGGTGTAAAACTCTGCTTCGTTCTTAGATACTACAAAAGTCTTAGTAAACTGCCCGCTTGCCGTTTCTCTGGCGACGCCTTCTTGACTTGATGACAGAAAGAGGTAGGGAAATAGCTTGATTTTTAATGGCTCGAGAAATAAGACAGTAGGCGTGGCTAAACAAAAATTAAGGCAACGAGATGTCCTGGTTGCCCGCATAATAACTATGTGCATACTAATTAGCCCGCGTGGGGAAATCCACGTGGAATAATGCATACTTATTAGCACGCTGATACTACAAAGTTTGTGTTACACAATGTTGTGATGTTGATGTGATAAGTGAGGTGACGAAGTGAGTGTGTATTTGGAACAGTCACTCAGAGTAACGTACACCACGAGTCATGGAATGGTGTAACGGCAGGCGACAGTTAATAACAGTTTATTCACATCACCACACGTTAACATTGAATACACACATAGTCAAATTACAAGTCATAGCAATATAATACTCCATTTCTCAGCTACCCCACTTCCCAGCATCATCCAAGATACTCTTCTGCGCTATAAGATATAATGAATCCTACTAGCAATTTCTTACAAGACTGCACACCCGGCAGTCTGCAATAATCTCGCCTTCACTCATCTCAGCGCGACTATAATACTGCACACAACAGTTAACATAAATTATGGCCTAAAGTTCTCACGACTCACTTCTGCGCTATGATACTGCACACAGCAGTTAACATAAATTCTGGCCTAAAGTCCTCACGACTCAACTCTGCGCTATAATACTGCACACAGCAGTTAACATATATTATGGCCTAAGGTCCTCACGACTCACTTCTGCGCTATAATACTGCACACAGCAGTTAACATAAATTATGGCCTAAAGTCCTCACGACTCACTTCTGCGCTATGATACTGCACACAGCAGTTAACATAAATTATGGCCTAAAGTCCTCACGACTCAACTCTATGCTATAATACTGCACACAGCAGTTAACATAAATAATGTCCTAAAGTCCTCATGACTCACTTCTGCGCTATATTACAAGGCCTAGAGTACTCACAAACATACATACTGCAGCTTAGGAAATATGCTGTACACACAGCGAAATATAAGTCAACATTTTTCAAAGCACTACGTAGGCATACACCATCAAAAACACACCGTGGGGCCGACTCCTTCGGTCGATGCCCAAAGACCCTCTCAAACAGCCTGCCCCGGGGATCACACATCTCCCGCCTAAAAAAAACCCATCACGAGACTCGGCTGTTTAGAACACCGCTCTCAATAATACATGCAGCCTAGCTGCGAGCTATTCACATCGCTCAAAACAGTACAGAATAAATACATCTCAACATTTGAGATTAAACAGCGTTCACACGCTTTTCTGTACTCTGTCACTCAAAAATAGAAGGAGATATTTCTATTATAAAGTTAAACAAGCCTCAGCTTAATCGAGCGCACAAGCACTGTAACTCACAATCTACCATGCCCAAAAACATATTCAGAATTACTGCCCTTTTCATAGGATCAACTCGCTACAGTTTCCCACACACCCGGGAGAAAAAAAATGATTCTATCATTTTTTTTGAAAATTAACTCCCAAAACGAAAAAAAATTAAAAGATAATGAAGTTCTAACATATGTTTTACAAAATTCAATTATGATAAGTCAGAAATAGTATATCAACAAAATATTAGCAGTAAATGTAAAGTAAGTAATAATCATCCAACTTAATCAAGTAAGATGACTAAAATTAATCTATTAGAAGACCAAGCTAAGTATCTCAAAATTAATCTATTACAGAACTAAGTTAAGCATATACAATAATACTCAACCAAGCAACAAACAATAGTAATAGAAATGACAATATCAAGCAAACGAAGTATAATTCGAAAAGAAGTAAAATATGAAATCATCATATGAAAAACAACAAATAATATCACAATGTCAAATCATGTAAAGCAAATACAACTATCCCTGATCTAAAGTTACATCATTACTTGAACAATACAAAGAATGAAAGTCTAAGTAGCGTAACAGAAAAAAAGTATACACGAAGCATAAAGTGAGACAAAGATGAAACACGGAAGTATAAACAACATATCAGATCATGCTGAAAAGACAACAGAAAAGATGTAAAGGAATGACGAATAGTCAACAAAGACAGATGAAAAGTAAAGATGCACATGTAGAAAAAGTTGTAACAATACCTTACAATAACTATTTAAATCACACATCATATAGTATAAATTAATATAATTACGATCAAAAATTATAACACAAAATGACAAAGTATATCTATACTAACAACACAAGGGAAAAAAAAACTTATGACAAAAAGAATAATAAGTAATTTAACCAAATTATAAAACTTATGCATAACTAATAATAAATTATACAAGATATCACACAAACAAAAATAAAACGCTATCAAAAGGTTATCACTGACTCAAAGTCACGCGCTAAATGTAGAAAAATACATCAAACATTAAAAAACAATTTCAAGGAACTAATGACACTACACATTACTAACCATAATATACAGACTAGCATTGGCGCAGAAAAAATATACAACGTTCGAAAAAAAATACATTTTCCAAAAAATAAAATACAAAAAAGTTTCGTAGCACTAAGTTGCATAAAAAATATTTCATTTACAACCAATTCAAAGCTATAATAAATAAACTAACAATGAAATCGACTTTAAGAAAATGAAGGACATATAAACAATCTATCTCTAAACAGACACACATTAACAAATGTAAGTTTTTTTTTTTTTTTTTTCAAAAATATACATCACATAAAACATATGAGAAAAAATTCAAGTGCTCCTGAATTATCTAAAAGTAATTATTGCACCATTACAACTAATGAGTTTATGCATAGGGCTGGCAAACTCAACATGTACAAAAAATTATCCTAACAAAACTGTTACAAAAACAAAACAAACAACTGCAAGTTCAACAATGGAATATAACTAACAATAGAAACAAAAAATCATGGCAATCAAATGATGCATTACACATTTTAACGAAATTACATGTTATTGCAAATCAAGAACATATCATTTATTATACTAACAAATACAAAAGAAAATATTTACTGTCTTGATTTTAAAAAAAATCAGATGCAAATCTCTAGTGTCCCTGTCAACATGTCCTGACCCTGAGCAAGCAAAACATCAGATGTTTAGTGAGACGCTGAAAAGGTTACGCTTGAACGCGCACACGGACCCAAAGTTGACCAACTTTTCTCACCGTTAATATGTCACAGGAGCCTTGACTGTTATCGTAAAGTCGCTTCTGTCAAAATATATGAATGAAAATTTCCATTTTACTAAATGGTGAAATCTAATGAGAAAAAAAACGTAGAAGTCAACATGACAATTACCCAGCACGTTGGTCCGTGTAAAGTAATGGTCTTTTCACAATGCCATTAGCTCTTCTCCCTTTTAACATGTAGACATTACAGAAGACTAGGGGACAACTTGACCGGAACCCTATGTCATCACTGCCGTAGGCTGAAACAAAGTGTTATATTCACAACACCGAGACACTTTCTCGCAATCAATAACACTATCAGCAATACGCTTCTTAGACAACGCAGACTTCGCTGGCTTGGCCATGTTCGCCGCATGGAAGATGGTCGCATCCCAAAAGATATCTTCTACGGACAATTAGCAGATGGCAAGAGAACAGTTGGGCGACCACAGCTGAGGTTCAAAGATGTGTGCAAGAGAGATATGAGGGCACTGGACATGGATCCAGCAACATGGGAGGATGAAGCTGCCGATCGCACTAAGTGGCGATGCTATTTACGGCGCCACCTCAGACTGGGCGAAGAGAGGCTCACACAAGAAGCAGAGGTGAGGAGAAAACGTCGAAAGGAGCACCAAGAAAATAAGCAGCTGAGGGCTGTCACCTCAGGGGCGCATTCCCATAGTCAGTTATGACTGAAGGGGCTATTATTATTATTATTATTATTATTATTATTATATTATTATTATTATTATCAGCAATAGTATTTGAAACACCACTGTTATTGTTACCTTGTTTATCTCTATTACAACTGACTCTGGGCTCATGTTGAGCAAAGTTAGCATACTTGCGCTTATTATTTGTTACATGATGAAAATATTTATTACTACAGTTGCTTTCTTTACAAACAATGACTCTAGTCTTTTGCTGAGCCAAGTTACTCTGGTGATGTAGAGCAACATGTGGAGAGCTATTATCTCTCTTTATATTATTGTTAATTCCTCTATTATGACAAATGTTATGTCTATAACCCAAGTTAGCATTGTTGTTGTTAACATATCTTCTTTGACAAAAATGTCCATTAGACAGCATTTGCTTTCCAGTAGCAAAATCATCACTAGATTGATAGTTTTTCTTACAGTTATCTTTACTATAACTTACAGGATTCTTCGGATCAAAATGTTAAAATCCGCTAAATTGTTTACAATTCCTTGGAGAATCAAAATTACCACTTGATAAACTCCCTTGGTACTGTCTAATCTTGTGATTATATCTCTTACTATCACTGTTCTTCTTTTCACCTATGGGAATATGTTTACCAATCCCGTCAAACTGGCTGTGCTGAGTTTGACAAGTAACTGGACCTTTAGACTGTTTATTTTCCTGCCCATAGTGGGTTTCATTCCTGGAAAAAGTAGTATTATGTTTATTCCCTGTTACAAGTTTATCAGAATCTGCAACAGTAAACACCTGCTTGATTTTAGAAGCCTTAACCTTCAATTTCTCACATTTCTTTTCGTAATCAATAGAACTGGCTGAAACATAAGAATCTTTATTAGCCTGACGCCAAGAATCATTAATAGAGTCACTAGTACCACTAGCACTGGGAAAGTTGTATCTCCCACGAAAAGATCTATGTTTACCATGTATGGCCTCTCTATGAGCAAAAAGTGTATGGGACTGACTTTTCGCAACTTTCTGTCTATCACTGTCAACATTGACAGAAGACCACATTTTGTTGTTCAGAACAATGTCAAGAAGGCCATCTACTCTTTTCCTTGCTTCCGCAATTTCACCATCTCTATGTGAGATCCCTTGACTAAGTTTCTTATTTAAATCATTAAGAGCCAAAACTCTGCAACCTTCTGCTAGCAATTTCTCAATCTTAGCAACCTTCTCTTTCTCAGCCGTCAACTCTACCAATGTCTCTTTTCCATCTTGCTCTTTATTTACCTTTATTGACTGTGTTTCATTCTCACCATTATTATTATTCGCTAGCTCATCGACTTCCCTTGGAAATACAGTATTCTTCTCTTCAAGTTTATCAAAACATACATCATGTATCATTTCTATGTATAATCTTTCTCGCTCATTGGTTTCCGCTTTAAATTTTTCATACATGTCTTTTCTTTGTTGGATCTCTTGTGTAAGGTTTTCCACCTCAACATGCTTAACTTTTATCTGGACCCCTAACTCTTTGACCTTCAATAGTGAAGAATCCAAACTTGCTTGTACTCTAGCAAGTTCCAGGTTTGATCTATTTAAATCACTTGTAAGTTTAGCTAATTTTTCCTTAAGTTTACTCTCTTCAGCCTTACCATTTAAGCAATTTTTTCTTCCCTGTCTGTTGACTCTTACTTTCTCATCTTCTAGCTTCTTTTCCTGATTGTCAGAAATGTCACAATGAATTATATTGTGTATACCCTTCAATATATTGTCGTGTTCAACATGAATATTCTTATACACAAATACACGAAGGTCGAGCAGCAGCAACCTGGCTAAATTCCTAGCCATTCTTAAATGAGGGATGGACTGAAATCTATTCTCAGCAACATCTCTTAGTGCTCTCGACGCACTGACCATAAATCTGTCCATCACGTGTGCTTCCAGTTCTGGTCCCTGTAATTTCTCAAAATCTTTACCTTCTTGAAATAAATATTCCAATAAAGGTCACATATTATCAGGATCCATTTCGTCATCATCCATAGTGACTTATTTATTGAGATCACTGTATATGTATCAATGAACCTTCTACTCCTGACAGCTAAATAACCATACAATAAATTGCAACTTTTCTTAATTACTGTCAGATCAATTTCTGTTCAAAGAACCTTCATATGGTCATATCCATATTATGGTAGTCAACACATGTTAATAGCCATAAATTACTTATGCATTAAATTCTACTTATATGTCACTATAGACATAAACAACATCAACAACAACAGAATAAAAAATGCATAGAATTCAGAAGGCCTCATGACATGCGTGAAATGACACACTTTACAGAACAAAAAATCACTTATCTGTCAATATTCCATTCCCTTCCGCCAAGACCTTAAATATCACATAATTCTGACGCTAAAACAGTCAACCGCCGAAAGGTACTGGAACTAGACTTTCTTCCGTTCAGGTCCTCGCTTCAGTAAGGTATGTGCTCGAATACTGCATAGGAGCACATGATGATCGTAACAGGAACACTGCAAACCCTCTCTTGACCTGAGGTATGCTTGCAAAATGACTGGTACAACTGCACATATCCTTGATCTTGTACACGCTATTCTTCCGACGTTAGATCACCTCATAAACTGCTGGCTCGCTGCTTGAAAAATTCATTCAATAGAAGCAGAACTGTAATCGCTGCACATCTGATAGCAAATGCAGACTACAGACGTTGTTGTTTTCCACAGGCACGACACAGGACGTCAACTGACAGTTCTATAAAGCTGATTATTACCACGAATAAGGCGTTTCCCAAATGAGTTCACATAGGCAGACTACAAACTAGGTCACGGTTTGAAGCACAGGAGATTCAAGCCACGTATGAAGTGCTCTCAAAACGAATGTTGCGGGTGTCAGAACCCGAAAAACAAGTCCACCAAATGATACAGATATGTGGACTGTATCAATAACGATATTATTCTTCCGTCCGTTAAATAATCTTTCAAGTTAGAGAAACTCTTGTAACGCGAATGTCTCTGGTATCAGATCCTACAAGACTAGCACACCACTGATACTATAAAGTTTGTTTTACACAATGTTGTGATGTTGATGTAATAAGTGAGGTGACGAAGTGAGTGTGTATTTGGAACAGTCACTCACAGTAACGTACACCACGAGTCATGGAATGGTGTAACGGCAGCGACAGTTAATAACAGTTTATTCACATCACCACACGTTAACATTGAATACACACATAGTCAAATTACAAGTCATAGCAATACAATACTCCACTTCTCAGCTACTCCACTTCCCAGCATCATCCAAGATACTCTTCTGCGCTATAAGATATAATGAATCCTACTAGCAATTTCTTACAAGACTGCACATCCGGCAGTCTGCAATAATCTCGCCTTCACTCATCTCAGCGCGACTATAATACTGCACACAGCAGTTAACATAAATTATGGCCTAAAGTCCTCACGACTCACTTCTGCGCTATAATACTGCACACAGCAGTTAACATAAATTCTGGCCTAAAGTCCTCACGACTCAACTCTGCGCTATAATACTGCACACAGCAGTTAACATATATTATGGCCTAAAGTCCTCACGACTCACTTCTGCGCTATAATACTGCACACAGCAGTTAACATAAATTATGGCCTAAAGTCCTCACGACTCACTTCTGCGCTATGATACTGCACACAGCAGTTAACATAAATTATGGCCTAAAGTCCTCACGACTCAACATTGCGCTATAATACTGCACACAGCAGTTAACATAAATAATGGCCTAAAGTCCTCATGACTCTCTTCTGCGCTATATTACAAGGCCTAGAGTAGTCACAAACATCCATACTGCAGCTTAGGAAATATGCTGTACACACAGCGAAATATCAGCACAGTGGGCTGATCACCTGCTTGCCAACCAATCTGATTACGGAAACAATGATAGATTGTTTGGTCTGTTTTTGTTCCACAAAGACGCCACTAGGCGTGGTGGAAACAGCGATAGATTGATCAATTTGTTGTTGCCCTAAGACGCCACTAGGCGTACTGGCCACATACTGCTTTGCCGGTTGATGGCTAAGGATGGAAGAAGAAGAAGAACAGCGAAATATAAGTCGACATTTTTCAAAGCACTACGTAGGCATACACCATCAAAAACACACCGTGGGGCCGACTCCTTCGGTCGATGCCCAAAGACCCTCTCAAACAGCCTGCCCCGGGGATCACACATCTCCCGCCTAAAAAAACCCCATCACGAGACTCGGCTGTTTAGAATACCGCTCTCAATAATACATGCAGCCTAGCTGCGAGCTATTCACATCGCTCAAAACAGTACAGAATAAATACATCTCAACATTTGAGATTAAACAGCGTTCACACGCTTTTCTGTATTCTGTCACTAAAAAATAGAAGGAGATATTTCTATTATAAAGTTAAACAAGCCTCATCTTAATCGAGCGCACAAGCACTGTAACTCACAATCTACCATGCCCAAAAACATATTCAGAATTACTGCCCTTTTCATAGGATCAACTCGCTACACACGCGTAGGGATTCCACGTGTGATACACGTTGGCGATTTAATTTCAATGTAAATTCAGGGCCCCCGATGCTATTCAATGGTACTACTATTATCATCCGACAACTCAGGGACAGCTTATATTTTCATCCATCACACCTATATTGTTATTATATCGCATATGTTTGCAAAGGGCTGTGTGGAGATTTGCAGTCGTCAATTTCCATCTAGTTTGGAGTCATTGCTTTAATTCCTTAACATAATGTGACGCGATAATCGCTGTGTCATCCGCTTTATCGTCTGTCCAGGATCTCAGAAGTGCCTCCAGCGACCCTTGGTTGGGCGCCCAAACAGCAGCGTAAGTTGCTGAACTCCTGTCGAGTGATGAGGTACCTCTCTTTAGGCGAATGGTGCCACCGGCAGGTAGGAATTCCAGTAATCTGGGTTCTCCTTCATCTAGCTTTCACAGTATGGAAATTAACATTCCTTTGAACCACTCTACTTGGCAGTCGTTCTGGTGGTGGTATGGAGAAGGATGAATGTGTCGTGTTTGGAAAATCGGAAACACTTCTTCCATTAATTTCCCCCGGAACTATGCTCCATTATCCGTCATGATCTGAAGAGGGAACCCCAGTCTCGTACATATAGCAAAAAGGTCTTCTGGCACATGAACTAAATTTCACGAAGGCATAGCTACTGCTTCTTCCCACATGGAGCATGTGTCGACGAACGACAGGATAAAGCTATTCCTCTTCTTTGTTCTAATCATCGATCCGACAATGTCGACTATCACCCTTTCGAAAGGTGTAATTGTTATAGGCATTTCTCCTAAAGTTACGGGAGCTACCCATTGCTTAGGAGCTACTTGTTGGTACTGTGGGCATGACTGAATATACCACTTTTTGTCAGTATTCATTTTTGGCCATTACTAGTGGCAGGAAATGCGCTGCATGGTTGCTCCAATTCTAATGTATCCGCTGAAAGGTAAGGCATGGCTTATTTCTATTTTTGTGTTCCATAGGATGAGGGGACAATAAAATGTGTAAGTTTGCTCACTAATGTGCCTGTTCTGCGGTACAACAGATCATTCTTCTTATAAATCTCTCTCTTAAGGGGCGGGGTATGAGACTCAGGAAGTTTTCTTAAAACAATGCGACAAAGGGCTATCAGGTGCTTGTACCTTCTTCAACCTCTTCTGGGAAGATGTTGGCCGAATTTACAGACTTGAGGTTCAGCCTGCATTGATCCCTGGTCTGTACATCTGCGACTGTCAGAGGTTGGGCTTGTTCTCCAAGGAACAGAATCAAGGGGTTGATAGTATCCTGTAGAATTGCTGCTCTGATTTCTCGAGTGATATACCGCGACTGCACATGTATTGTGCACACTGGTAGAATAATAGACACACAGGATGTTGTGGGCCCTTGCATTTCAATCGTCTTCTCTGTAATGTGGTAATAATTCACAAGAGAAGATGCGATGATTCCGTCAAACGATAATCCAGTGTCATACAAACAGAGAGTTCTCTTCCAATTAATCATAACAGATTCAAAAGCAGCCGGTCTTTTCGGAGAATTTTTGTCATCCTTTAAATGCATATGCATGTGCGATCTGGTTGTTATGCATTTTGCGTTGATGGGTAGGGATCGGCGCTAACAAGCACAAGAACTACGTTTAGTCGACCGGCATTGTTGGCACACATTCCTCTCTGTGCTCGGTGTATGCGAAGCTATCTTTAGGGAAATATATAAATACTGAAGTTTCATACTTTTAATTTTACAAATTGTTAAAATTTTACAAAGCCAATTATAATATAAATCACGTCACATTACTACTCGTAGAATCTTTCTATCTACTCTCTGGGGTCTGCTCTTTCTCTCTCTTTCTCTCTCTTTCATTCTCTGTGAGTGATGACATAGAATGTGTTCCGAGTCCTTAAACAGGCCAGTCTTTAAGCCGGAAATTTCGCCCACTTGAAATTTATTGTCGGGATTTAGTTTATTGACTAAACTAATCATCACTATAGCGGTGTGTGTCTAAATTTGTATCGCTCACTTACGCATCTAGTATTATTTAGAGATGGGTTGTTATTTGAAATGATTATTTCGCTAATTACCTGTATCGCCAGAAAGGATTGCATCATATGTTTCGGTTAATATTATCATAAGCAAGGACTGCAATCTCCCAGGTCAGCCCAGACGGATAAACGAACAAGTTATCTTATGAGCGACTATCCCTTACCTACAATATTTCCCTCTCATCTTTCCACCTGGGCGGAAACAAATAGGTAATTCTACGATCTTGTCAAACCGATTTCCTCCTTGTCTGGCACAACACGCCAATCCCATGTCGTTTGTTTAAGATAAGAGACCAGTTTATTAATCCCCTACTCAACTTAATCGCCTCGCTGGAGCGTTGACTTTTCACAATCCGACGAAAAGATAATCACTGGTAAATAATGGCAAAAGGAAGATAATGAAAAAGATGAGCAGAAAAAAATGGATGAACTAATAGGACGTAGCGTCACAATTACAAAAGGTTAAAGGAGCTGTCATTGCATTGGAAAATACAGTGATATCAGGAAAAATCACGTCCTGCGCAAAATAAGAATATTCAACTCAAATGTCAAGTCAGACCTATTGTATGGCTCTGAGAGATGACGAACAACAAACACAACCACTAAAAAGCTACAGATTGTCATCAAGGATGCTTGCATAGAATACAAGGATTGTAGTGATATGATAAGATGACTAATGTAGAACTGATGACAAGAACCACACAAGAGATGGAAAGAAGAAGCTGAAGATGGATAGCACATACATTGAGGAAAACTGCTGATAGCATACCAGGCAGTCCTTTTTATGGAATCCCCAGGGTAAGCGAGGCAGAGGACGACCAAAGAACACTCAGAGAAGAGAACTGAAGACAGACGGCAAGGGGATGAAAAAGATATTGAAAAACCTTAAGTTGGTGGCACGGGACAGGAAGACTTGGCATAAGTTTGTTAAATGTCTATGCTCCTTGAGGAACTGAAGCGTTGATATCTACTCGTGCTATCCGGACTATTCTGATTTTTCGCAAAGATCCAGGTCTAACCTTCGCAAATAACAAGGTTAGACTGTAGGGACTTAGAACTACAGATCCACTTGCACCAGGATGATTTAACCATTACGAGAACTAGGTGTTTGTCCCAACGGAATAATTTGAGGAGCAGCAAAATTGAGTTGACAAAAAATATACGGTACTACGAAAAAAAGTCGTTATTCCGTTAATTCATTGCATTTTCTAGATTCCTTTTACAACTTTTGTAAATAAACAAGTAAACGTATATTTGTATTCATACATTTATGTGCATATGTACTTGAGCGCGTATTTAATAAACTACTTGGGGCGCCAAATGAGCTGTTTGTTTTGCGCGACATATACAATCTTTGACTAGGGCGCCAAATACCTTAGAACCTGGTCTGGTTGGACGCACAAACGGCTGAGGGATTAATGTGTCGGTAAGTTCATAAACATAAGGACATACGGGCAGGCGTACCAGCAGAATGATACATAGATAAACATATGCGTTGACGTACAGTTAGGCATACCAGTGGGAGTGGGAGGAGGGGTTGAGGATACACAAAGAAGCAGACAGATCTACAGGTAGGACAGTAAAGAACTTATTGTCCAAATGCAGGGAGATGACAATGTTGTGTGTGCTTTCCAGAAATTGGGACGTATACTTTCTGTCTCCAATAACTTGAATCAGTGGCGCTCGTTCTTACGAACGAACGAACGAACTTTATTTTCGAAGAGTAAAGAATTGGGCGCGCAGGCCCGTCTAATATTCTGCCCTTCCAATCTCATTAATCTTGCGTACTATATCCTTTCATTCCCACATTATGCTTTAAGCATTAATTTAAATGCATGCAACATTATAAAGTTACCATAACAGCATTCATTTACAGTATGCAATCATAATTAAAAAATTAGTATTTTTTTAAACAAACAAGCTAGTAATTGGGGGAAAAAAGTAATAATAAAATAAAATAAATTAAACAATAAATAAAAATAAATAAATTCTGTATACCGACACTCACTCATGCGGTCAATCCGTCTACAATTAATCTGTATTTTTGAATGTGTCATCAATCATCAAAACAAAAATTACATAAACACATTCTCGCTTATGTCCATACATTCTTGTTGGAAAATGACATAATAATAATAATAACACTTTCTTACGCACTTCTAAGGCAGGAAAAGTCTTTGAGCAGTTAAAAAAAAATTTTAAAAAATTCACATTTCTAAAGTACAGTGGTATGCGGGTACATTCTCACGACTCACATTTAAAAAGTACAGTATTATGTGGGTACATTCTCACATACATTACATTATGTAATAATATTTTAAAGTGAAAATAATAATAATATTACATGGATATAACACAAATTATTCACAAAAACGAGCGGAAGAGGAAAAGAAATGTTGACCTATGGATGAGATGTTGACAGGCAAATGCTGTTTCTATGGGGGTAGATAATCAGTGTTGAGGAAGTGTTTGAAAAGTGCTTTGTTAAAAGAATATTGTGTAGGTAGGCTTTTTAGGTGGTGTGGAAGGCTGTTCCATAAGTAGGCATCAGAGTAGGCTAGACTCTTTTTGAACAGGTCGATCCTAGGTTTGGGCAGACGTAACTGATGTAATTGTTGTCCCTCTCTTCTACTGGTATGAAACAATGATCAAGGGTACGACGGGGCATTGTTAGATAGAATTGTGTGAGTCAGCTTGGCTTTGTTGTAGAGAAGACGTTTTTTTAGCGACAGTATTTTAGGTTCTTTTCCTGTCCTTGTGTGTGGTGTCGTGCAATTATCGGTGATCAGACGTACTGCTGTCTTTTGCAGGGAGTGCAGTCTCTTCATGGTGGAAGCAGGGCAACAATCCCATAGTGTAGAGCAGTAATCTAGATGTGTCTGTATATGTGAGGTGTAGAATAATAGTCTATTGTCTGCGTCTAAGAAGTGTTTTATTTTGGCTAGCTGGTACGTCTTTTGAGCTAAGTGTTTGGTTAAATTCCGTACATGGGAGTTCCACGTTAAGGGGATAATGAGGTACTTCACCACCGAACTTTGACAACATCAAAAAAGAAAAAGCACCCCTTTTCATGTTTTAATAGTGACGCGTAACAAGCCCCCATTGATATGTTACAACAGCTATGATTCTACAAGAATCTTACTCAAGCTCTCTCTTCTACCAATCTCTCATCTCATTCCCGCTTCCCGAATGCACGCGCCTCGTTGTCCGACACTTTCAAAACTTTGAGGTAGAACACAAAAATACTCACAAAATGCCAGTGAATTGTTCGACGAAGTTTACGCTTTATAAACCTTGACTTCACATAAAGTATGCAAAATACACTAAAATGCGCATGCGCAGAACCAACCAAAAGGGATAATGAAAGCTGTACCTCAGATATTTTGAGTTGCCTTTTCTCCCATTACGATTGTTGCTTGCTGTGGACGCTGCTGTCATGTCGTCTTTGTTACTGTTAACACAAATCATAGATTTAACCTGTATTTTTACAATGAACGAAGTAGATTTGCTTTAAATACGTTCAGCACAATGATAATAATTATCAAACAAAAACTGGATATAAAACATTTAAGACTATATCTAATGTTTTTGCTCTTGTTAGTAATACAAGCGAATTTGACAAACCAAACGAAAATTAACGTGTCAGGGCGAGTGTTTCGAGTAATTGTAAAGTAATTATTTTAGTAATTCTTCAATTTTTCAACATAAATGAATGACATATATTGTCTTGCTAGTGTAATCTTGACGACGAATAACCTGTACTGTTTTCCTTATGTGTAATAAATGTTTATACAATACCAAACCTACCCTCTGTCCTGTTCTCACTGTTCTAAGTCTACTATCATTTACTGGACACAGTATTAAGGTCCTTGTCTTGTTGGACTGGCCTATACTGCATGATAGGGAAACAACAGAAGTGATTGCGTCATTAATGGGCTAAACTGCCCATGGTGGACTTCCGGTGTCGTGTATTGCGGTTCGCACTAATGACCTGTCATCGAAACATCATTTTTTGGTGATGCGTAGATGGCAGGGAGGATAGTGTGATTTGCTTGCATGGCTAGGCGTTGTTGTCGAACGGAAGGTCCAGGGTTCAAATCCTGGGTAAGCCACTCATGTCTGTTGTTTTTCTGTTGTCTAGTGTTCTACTTCTTTATTTCCTACGAGTGCCTGATAACATACCTTTATATTTGTTTCATATTAATGTACTGTTTTCTGTGTATGCTATTATCATCTTAAACTTTTGTTGAGTTATATGCTACAATGCTGCTGCGTGCATAAGAACAAGTGTAACTAAAAACATATTTTTAGATGTCTCCAGCAGCCAGAAAATATTGGAACCGCCACTGTCTGTAACATAAAACACCTGAACACGTGTCACGTGACAAGAATTTTTCATCAGTCAAATTGTTTGCATAACTCTCCGTTTTCCTGAATAATTTGTAATTGTCATTACTGGTAATGTTTACTCAAGCTCAACGCACAACATTACTTTTAAACCGGCTTGGTTGTCTATACAAAACCTTAACGTCTTTGACGTCTTCGAAGTTTGGAGTCTATGCGTTTTTCCGATGTTAGTTTTCCTATAGGTCACGTTTTTTTTTTGGGTCCATTAAAACAAGAATCTGTTTCTTTGCTAACTTGCTTTTTGTCAGATCTTTGTTGACTTATTTTAATCTATTTGTATACCGTCATACTCGTGCAACTAATTTTACATTCCATCTGTTATCATTGTTATTTTCTATGCACCGTTTCTTCCACACACCTAAACCCCCCAGTATGTTTGCTATTATACTTACTTACTTAGTCGTTCCCCTTCTACCGTGAGGTGTAGAGGTTTGGAAAAGAGAGTGCCAGGCTATCCTATCGGCTGTCTTCCTCCTGGCCTGGTTCCATTCTAGTCCTCGGTCCTTCAAAGATTGTCTAATGTTGTCCTCCCAACGGACTCTGGGTCGTCCTGGGGATCTGGATCCTTGGCTCTTTGTTTCCCATGCTTGTCGTGGTAGCCGATCTTCTCCCATTCTGCAGACTTGGCCAAACCATCTTAATTGGGACTGTTCTACTTGCGTCTGCAGGGGGTAGGATTTAAGGCCTTGACGTATCGTCTGGTTGCGTACCATGTCTCTTCTTGTTACTTCAACCACTTTCCTCAGATACCTCATTTCTGAGGTTTGGATCTGGCTTTTGTGGGTTGTAGTCATTGCCCATGAGTCGCATCCATATGTCAAGACTGGGACATAGGTGGAGCGGTATACAGCCATCTTCGTTTTCTTACCAACCTCTCTCTTGCTGAGGAATCCTCGATTTATGGCCTGAAAAAGTCTCCCAGCTGCTGCTTTTCGAGTGGCCAACTCTTCTTTGATGCCTCCCTTTTGGTCTATAATAGCTCTGAGGTATTTAAAGTGGTCGACCTGCTCCAAGACCTGTTCTCCCAGCTTAATCTGATGTCTTCTTTCTTCTCGTGATATCACCATGGATTTTGTTTTAGAGCTACTTATGACCATCCCTCTCTTCTCCAGCTCTACCTTCCAGACTTGCAGGTTGGATTGGAGATATGCCTCTGATTTAGCAATCAGGGCAACATCATCAGCAAATGCCAGCTCCGAAATATAGACCTGTCTCATCTTCCAGTGCCCCACTGAATACTTTCTTGTTCTCTCCTTACATGCCTTGATGACATCGTCCATGAGGAGTATGAAAAGGTAAGGTGATAGGATATCACCTTGTCTTACACCAGTGGTGGTCCTGAACTCTTCTGACTTATGGTATGCTGTCCTCACATAATTTCTGCAAGACTTGTAGAAGCTCTGTATAGCATGAATCAGAGGTACTGGAATATTCTTCCTTGCCAAATACTCCCAAAGTTTGTTCCAGGGGACCGTGTCAAACGCCTTATCCAGATCTATGAAACAAAGATGGATCTCACTCTTATACTCAAGGGCCTTTTCACTCAGCTGTCTGAATGTGAAGATTAGGTCTTGAGTACTTCGGTTTGCTCGGAATCCGCACTGGGCCTCATCCAATTGAGGCTCAGCTAGGCGTCGGAGTCTCTGCTCTAGGATTCTAGAGTAGATTTTACCAGGGACACTGAGAAGGGATATGCCTCTATGGTTTCCACACTGTCAATTGTCACCCTTTTTGAAAATTGGTGTTATGATGGCAATCTCCTAATCCTTTGGTATGGTCTTGTTGAACCACGCTGCCTGTAAAACCCTTAAGAGTAGTAGGTCGCCTGATGCTCCTATGTACTTAACCATTTCTGGTGTTATACCATCATGCCCTGCTGCTTTGCCCATCTTGATTTTCTCCAGTGCTGCCTTCAGTTCTTCCATCTTTATGTCATCTTCACCATCATTGGTTTTCTCTTCTGTGCTAGTGGTTATCATTTCTGATGCTTCACCATGCTCACCATCCAGGAGTTCTGAGAAATATTCTTTCCATCTTTCCATTACTTCCTTCGGGGCAGTAAGCAATTTGCCTTGCTTGTCCTTTATAAATTTGAGAGGGCATTGTTTTCCTTCCTCGTGTTCTTTAGGGTCTTATAGAACAATTTCTGGTTTTCTTGTGCATCTTTTTCTAGCTTTTCTCCAAATTCTTCCCAGGACTTTTGTTTTGCTGCTAGCACTTTGTTCTTTGCTTCTGTTCTGAGTGTCACATATTCTCTATATTTTCCATTTGTCCTGTTGTTTTTAGCTCCTAAGTATTGTTTCCATGCCATTTTCTTCTCTCTTATTTTCTCTTTGACTTCCTCTGTCTACCAAGGTGTCCTCTTTCTCTTGTTCCCAAGACGGACTTCACCGCATGCTTCTGCAGCAGCTGTCTTTATGATGTCCTTGAATTTAATCCAGAGGGTTTCCAAGTCATCAGGTCGTTCTTCTGTGTTGCTCACCGCTGCAGCAATAAGCCCCTGATATCTGGTCTTAATTTCTGGCTCTCTCGGCTTGTTTGCTATTATAACGTATTTTATTTCCAAGAAAGTAGCAATAAGAGATAAAGTAACTGATAAAGATGCCATAATATCATTTGTTTTCTCAAGTATTTTTTTTTCGGCGCTTACTTTCGACAAAGAATTATTCTTTCGTTGATGAGAGAGTAATCGTACTATAACGTGGTGTTCACTGGTACTGAAAAACAGCGATTTGTTCTAGATGTACAGGAGGTTATCAAATAAGGTAAGTCTCCACTGGCCGTTACACATAGAACCTACCATAATCGTTGACGTTACAACAACAGTTCTTGTATCAGAACTAACTAAAACCGTAGGTTCTGAGTTTCTTTATTTGCGTTCCTTTAAACACAGTATGTTACATTAATTATACTTATAGCATGTTTTACGATTCCTATTTTTGAACTGCATGAGATAGTGCACTAGAACTGCACTTTAATCAAGCGATTACAGGTCTGAGTATAGCAATAATAACAGGAATTCAAGTCAGTGGATGATTAAATCAGCTGGATGTTCAAGAAGGTAAAAAATCATGATTGATATAACATGAACGATGTTTAAAAATTTACTAGACATGGTGCATTTTAATTTTAAAATCTATTTGGTGGATATTTTTAAACCATGAATTCAAAATAAATAGACAGTAAGGTGGAAGTAGCACAAGTATGAAAATCTGGAAAAAGCAAGGCCATTTAATTGTAGGATATATAATGAAACGACTTGAAAAGTAGATTATAATTGATAATAAGAGATATCATACATCACTGAAGAGAAGGAAAATAAACGATAGGTAAAAGGCATAATGGGTGGAATATCTAGTGTCCCTATTGCTACAACAGCACGATACAATTTAAACTGTAACAGGTTTTGGAGTGAAAGAGAGGATAAGTGTACAAAGCAGATGTGTAATGAATAGGAAAGAATGAGTAATTAAAATTAATGAGGCTTTGCGGTTACGTTTATTTAACATAATTTCCTCTTTCAACAGGTATTAGTCGATTGTTGTTAAGTAAGCTTCACGTGAGGGTAAATCTCTATAATGTGATAGTGAAGCAACAGGTTAAAAGTCCGTGCCGTAGTTATTCAAGTTATATGAAATGATTGAAATGTCGATAAGTGATTGGTAGTGAGTGAGAGAGAGAGAGAGAGAGAGAGAGAGAGTGAGTGAGTGAGTGAGTGAGTGAGTGAGTGAGTGAGTGAGTGAGTGAGTGAGTGAGTGAGTGAGTGAGTGAGTGAGTGAGTGAGTGAGTGAGTGAGTGAGTGAGTGAGTGAGAAAGAGTGAGAGAGAGAGAAAGCAAGGAAGCCAGAAGCATGCTTGAATTTGGTAGAAGTTATTCGTTTTCGAACTTGCCGAAGGAGAGCAGCGACATGAAGAATTATGTAAGTGCAAACACAACTTAAATTGATACTATTTTCCCATAATCAGAATCTCCTCCTGAAATGACATGATTTGACATGATCCCAATCAAGTTTGGGCCTACACAAGTATTGAATGATCTTAACAGATATATAGCATGATGAAACAAGTGCCTTACCATAAGAAAAATATCGTCCAATCAAATTCACGCACCCTCTCGTGTGTGTCGCGCAGATTTGCAAATGGCGTGATAGCAGAAGGAAATTTTGTGTAAACGGTAACATGGATTTATATAAATTGCAAACAGATAATAGAAGAAAAGTAATAGAACTTATTGCATTTTAGGAAGGAGAAGTGTGGTGGGTTTGGTGTTATAACTGTTAAGTATTACTTTTATTTGTCTACAAAGTGAGGTCAAGCTGTGTAAGCCCCTGAGTCTAATAGTTGATGGTGATGTATTCTCAGGGTACCTATCTGCTACCACCCTATGATCTCACTTTGCAATATATTTTTACTTATTTAGTTATGTGGCTACGTCTAAATGTCTAGGGTTATGAATGAGAGATATGGTGTTAATGCAATACACACACAACAGTAAAGTAAGATAATTAACTCAAGTAACACAGTGGTTAAAAGTTGGAATTTACAATCTTTTTACAATTTATTGGTCCTGAACCTAATTTCTTTGGATCAGGACTTTAAATTCAAATGAAATTGATTGATTTATAATAATATATACATATATAATGGACATTCTGTCCACACAAATAACTTGGACTTTAAATATGCATTAGTATTACCTTAACTACTGGTAACACTAGCATTAAATGGTGAGTTGGGGTTTACATCATCCCCTATCTTTTCTCTTCTTTTCAATTTTTCTTTTGTGGAATCTTTATTTCAATATCAGATATTTTATTATAATATGATAATATAGTAGGATAAACTCTCAAGTGCCAAAACAGAGGCACTTAACTGGCAGCCTGTAGTCAGAAAAGTCTTGAGTCTTTCGACAATATGACCACTCTCGCAAACGTCCTGGGGTGGTTGTGGTAGGGAGCGTGTACCAATATAAACAGCTTCCTCTCTCACACTGTTCAGTCCACCAGGAGTCTGGCACTGGGTTAGTGACAGTAAAAACCCACAATCAATGAAAAAATCACAAGCAAACGATGACTGGCAATAATTATATGGCGGAAATTCAGCTTTGCCGCTGTCCAGACTGTAGATTTTTTTATTTCAAAAGTCTCACTTCTGTTCTCATCGATGCTTGTTTACACAAATCGTTTTTCAAATGGCCAAGAGCCTTGTAAGCTTTCGCTAATATTAATGGGCCTGACCAATGAAAGCCAGTGTCTAACTATTTGATTCGAATTTGAAAAATAAAACTCCAAACATCCTATGTGTTTCTACATCTGTTGGTCAGTCTGCCCTTGATATTACAAATCTAAAAATACGTTTCGTTTTGGGCTAACAAATCTTCGATGCTACCTCTCCTTTCCTCCTAGTACTAGCCAATCATATGGAATCACTCCAATGTGCCTCTTTTCAAACCGCGTCCAACAAAATGTTATAATTAAACTGAGCAGGTACCTCAGCGTGTTCGTCTTATTGTCCAAACTATATATTGTTTCTACAATATCTTTATTATTTATGGGGCGATTTTTGATATTGAAATATATTATTGACCAGAAGACTATGCTCTATCAGTCTATATAGTTTTACGTCAGTCTTTATTGTCGTTTGCATTTTCGTATCCTTCTATGTATTTTGGGTTTTCGTATTTTGAACCACAACATTACTGAAATCTATCTTCTAAGATTCCTCTAAGTTATTCTAAGGACTATGAAGGATTTTTATATGTAATAATATCAACAGCTTGATCTCCATATAACTGTGCCCAAGCTCGCGCCCTGGAGAGGACACTCCAGCTTCACCCTATAGGTGTCGGCAAAACACGGGAAGTAGCAGTTACCGGTTATAAGCATTTTGCCCAATTGGCGTAGGGCATGGCGCCAGGGGCTACTTCCGACAGTGGGAGAGGTTCTAGGATCTCACTGGACAGCTACCGCCCGCTTCAAGCTGGGCAGCCCCCAGTCAATAAGGTGTTGTCCCGCCACTGTCTGCTTTCCCCATTGGGTGCATGGGGATTAGGGTCAAACCCGAACTGTGGACAGAAAATTTTGCACCAAGCAATTATCGAAAAAATAGAAATAAGCAAACTCTCAGATTGGGATGCTGGAATGTCCGGACTATGTTGACTGGACTATCCGAAAACCTACAGGATGTAAATGATGTAAGGAAGACAGCCATAATTAATGATGAGCTTAAACGACTTCAGGTGGATATAGCTGCACTTCAGAAAACGCGCCTGGCGGGCTCTGGAACGGTGAGCGAGAAGGACTATACATTTTATTGGCAAGGGAAAGATCTTAATAAAGCTAGAGAACACGGAGTAGGTTTTGCGGTCAAAAAATCGCTAACTAAAATGGTTGAACCAGGCGAGAATGGATCAGAACGCCTGTTAACGCTCCGCCTGCAAACTAGCACAGGTCCCATCACCCTTGTCAGTGTGTATGCTCCTACTCTGTACTCTGCCTCAGAAGCTAAAGATGAGTTCTACGAGAATCTAACAGCAATTATCGAAAGCATACCTAGGCAAGAACAGCTTGTTCTCCTTGGTGACTTTAACGCTAGAGTGGGTGCCGATAATGTTTCATGGCCTTCATGTCTGGGCAGGTTTGGTATTGGCAAGATGAATGAAAATGGACAACGGCTCTTAGAGTTGTGCGTCCACCATGACCTCTGCGTGACTAACACCTACTTTCAGACAAAACCCCAGCATAAGGTGTCATGGAGACACCCACGATCCAAGCACTGGCACCAACTTGACCTGATTCTCGTCAGAAGGCCAATCCTCAGGTCTGTGCTCTCCACGCGCTCATACCAAAGTGCAAACTGTGATACAGATCACTCCTTGGTTTGCTGCAAAATCAGAGCACAACCAAGAAAACTCTATCGTGTCAGACATGTAGGGAAACCACGCATTGATACCAGCAAGATGTCAGACCCTTTCATGATCGCTCAATTCACTGCGACCTTCGAGAAAGTGCTCAGTAGCCCTCAGCATGGTGATACTATTACAGAGAACTGGTAGCATCTACGGAACACCATTCAAAGTACTGCACTTGCCACCTTTGGTAAGAAAACAGCAACGTCAAATGACTGGTTTGATGCTTCATCAGATGTGATGGCACCTGTCATTGAAGCTAAGCGCAGTGCTATGAATGAATACAAACGTTCACCGAGTGCAAGAACCCTACAGATCCTGAGGGCTACGAGAAGCAAAGTTCAACAAACTGCTCGACGCTGTGCAAATGACTACTGGCTCCAGCTCAGTGAGAGCATCCAGATCGCAGCGCAAACAGGCAACATTAGACAAATGTATGACGGTATAAAGAAAGCACTTGGCCCCCATAAAAGTAAGACGGCACCGCTAAAAACCATCAGCGAAGAGAAGCTAACCGATAAGGGTAAGCAGATGGAGAGGTGGGTCGAGCACTACTCTGAGCTTTACGCTAGAGACAATACCGTTACGCCTGCAGCCCTTGATGGTGTCAACAGTCTGCGAACTATGGAGGAGCTGGATGCCGAACCAACATTAGAGGAACTCAGCAAGGCCGTTGATAGCTTGGCCTCTGGCAAAGCACCAGGCAGTGATGGGATTCCTCCTGATTTAATCAAATGCTGTAAGAGTACGCTATTATATCCCCTGCATAGGATGCTGTGCCAGTGCTGGGAAGAGACAACTATTCCTCAAGACATGCGAGATGCCAAGATTGTAACACTGTATAAAAATAAAGGAGACAGAAGTGATTGCAATAACTACAGAGGCATCTCTCTTCTTAGTATTGTTGGTAAGGTTTTTGCCAAAGTCATCTTAATGCGACTACACAAGTTAATTAATATGAAACAAATATAAAGGTATGTTATCAGGCACTCGCAGGAAATAAAGAAGTAGAACACCAGACAACAGAAAAACAACAGACATGAGTGGCTTACCCAGGATTTGAACACTGGACCTTCCGTGCGACAACCCCGCCTAGCCATGCAAGCGAATCACACTATCCGCTCTGCCATCTACGCATCATCAAAAATGATGTTTCAATGGCAGGTCAATAGTGCGAACCACAATACACGACACCAGAAGTCCTCCATGGGCAGTTCAGCCTATTAATGACGCAATCACTTCTGTTGTATTTCTATCAAGCAGTATAGGCCGAATCCAACAAGACCCTTAGGACCTTAATACTGTGTCCAGTAAATGATAGTAGACTAGAACAGTGAGAACAGGATAGTGGGTAGGTTTGATACAACAGAAGTGATTGCGTCATTAATAGGCTGAACTGCCCATGGAGGACTTCTGGTGTCGTGTATTGTGGTTCGCACTATTGACCTGCCATTGAAACATCATTTTTGATGATGCGTAGATGGCAGAGCGGATAGTGTGATTCGCTTGCATGGCTAGGCGGGGTTGTCGCACGGAAGGTCCAGTGTTCAAATCCTGGGTAAGCCACTCATGTCTGTTGTTTTTCTGTTGTCTGGTGTTCTACTTCTTTATTTCCTGCGAGTGCCTGATAACATACCTTTATATTTGTTTCATATTAATTTACTGTTTACAGGCCTCAGGTTTCCCTCCCTTATTTGTAATAAATGTTTGTGACTACACAAGTTAGCTGAGCGCATATATCCAGAGTCACAGTGTGGATTCCGAGCTGGCAGATCAACAACAGACATGATCTTCTCTCTCCGCCAGCTTCAGGAAAAATCAAGAGAGCAGAAAAGACCATTATATATCGCCTTTATAGACCTCACAAAAGCATTCGACCTGGTTAGTAGGGATGGACTCTTTAAAATCCTCCTGAAAATAGGCTGCCCTTCTAAAATGCTGGAAATGATAAAGTCATTCCATGACGGCATGAAGGGAACAGTCCAATATGCTGGAAGCACGTCACAGCCCTTTGATATACGAAGTGGCGTTAAACAAGGCTGTGTTCTGGCTCCGACCCTCTTCGGAATCTTCTTTGCCTTACTCTTGAAACATGCGTTCAGAGATGCAACTGAAGGAATATGCCTTCACACTAGGTCAGATGGCCGTCTGTTTAATCTTTCAATGCTGAAAGCAAAAACAAAAATCAGAAGGGTCACTATAAGAGACTTGCTGTTCGCTGATGATGCTGCAGTCGTCACTCAAAGCCAACAGGAGCTTCAGAGCTTGATGAATCGCTTCACTTAAGCATGCAAGGACTTTGGCCTCACAATAAGTCTAAAGAACACGAATGTGCTGAGTCAGGATGTGGGTGCTGCACCAGTTATCACTATCGATAACTATGAATTGGCAGTGGTGCACCACTTCACATACCTAGGGTCTACCATCAATGACAAACTCTCACTGGATACAGAAATCGACAGCCGCATTGGCAAAGCTGCAGCTACCTTTGCCCGCCTCACATCGCGTGTTTGGGGAAACTCTAAACTCACAATGAAGACCAAAGCTGCGGTATATAATGCCTGCGTCACCAGCACACTCCTATATGGCAGCGAGACCTGGACGACCTATGCTAAGCAAGAAAGAAGGCTCAATACCTTCCATTTGCGGTGTCTACGCCGCATCCTCGGCATCTCGTGGAAAGATAAAGTGACAAATGTCGAGGCGTTGTCACGTGCTGGCCTTCAAAGTATGTATACGCTTTTTAGACAGCGCAGACTTCGCTGGCTTGACCATGTTCGCCGCATGGAAGATGGTCGCATCCCAAAAGATATCTTCTACGGACAATTAGCAGATGGCAAGAGAACAGTTGGGCGACCACAGCTGAGGTTCAAAGATGTGTGCAAGAGAGATATGAGGGCACTGGACATGGATCCAGCAACATTGGAGGATGAAGCTGCCGATCGCATTAAGTGGCAATGCTATTTACGGCGCCACCTCAGATTGGGCGAAGAGAGGCTCACACAAGAAGCAGAGGTGAGGAGAAAACGTCGAAAGGAGCACCAGGAAAATAATCAGCTGAGGGCTGTCACCTCAGGGGCGCATTCCCATAGTCAGTTATGACTGAAGGGGCTATTATTATTATTATTATTATTATTATTATTATTATTATTATTATCAATTCTATCCTCCCAACCATTCTTTTAGTTTATTTTGTAAGTCATACTAAGTTCCACTTTCGGTATCGATTTCCGTCTCTTCCCCTGCTCTCACTGTATATTTGAATTCGTAGTTAACTTACAGTGTGCCTCGCCTAACAAAGGGGCGGGTAACTGTTGCGTGCATATTTTGACGCACATATTACAAAAATCGATATGGCTATTTAATATGGAAAAGATATAGACATTCATTCATTTGTGTATGAAAATGCTGTCTATGGGGAAGGCTAGATAATCCATAATTGTTTTACCCTGTTGATTATAGAAGTAATCGTTCTTGATATTAATTCGGCGCATGGATATGACACCCTTGTCCGTACCTATTTCTTAGGGCCAGAAAATAGATTAATTTGCTTATTATGTTTATGGCCTGAATTCATATGTATTACATATTATTAGTACAAGTAGTATCAGTCCTATATTGTATATTTTGGATGGGTAGGCAGGACTATATTCTTGTTACACCGCTCTAGCGGAAGTAGGAGTTGTCTTGTCTAGTCGTGATGAGTTCCGATGTACCGTGACAATGGCGGGTACGCATTTTTCCAGGGCTGGTACATTCTTCAATAAAAATGATTTATGAAGTGTTTTTCTTCTGTAGGAGATTGTGTCTCTACTAGAGTTGTGTTAGAGACTTTCCTAATGTACGGTACCATGTATGATTCGGACTCCAGGTAATTCCAGTCCCTGTTTTTGATGATCTCAGGTCGGTTAGGCCTAGCTGGAATTTTGTGCTTCGCAACGCTAGGGTCAAGTTTGTATCGACGGAGATGACGGGCTCCATACTGTAATTATGTCTACGTGAGGTAACTAGATTACGGTAGATCTGTATGGAGGAACTTTATGAAATTATGCATCTATATTGCAAAGTAACTTTGGCTTATATATATATCCTCCTGTGAGCGACAACTCAGGAAGGCGGCCATATTACATTCCTGTCATCGTATTTTTGAATCACTGTCCAAAGAACGGGGCATGTATCTTACTATTCGGACAGTGGCAAGGAGATCTCAATTTTGATAGAAACCCCTTCCATGGTTTCATATATGATATAAACTATGAACATAAAGCAACTTTAGTTACTTACCGATCCGCCTTCACTGACGCGCTTAGTCAGATAGGGGATGCGGCCATTATGTATCATGACATTGGAAGCTATTGATGTACTACCCATTATTTATGAACGTGTCATGACTTGTGATCTGCTATGTATGCCTACCAATTGATGTGTCAACCTGTACCCAGGATTTACTCGTTATGTCCCAGTGTGTGCGTCTAAATAAACTGTGTAAACAAAGATTCCAGCAGTCTGCATTGGTGTATTGTAGACACAAGTGTATGAGTGATTAGATTGGTCAGAACACGAACAGTACACCATTCGCGTTAATCACACTCTACACTTCTATCCATATCTACACCATCCTGCGTCGGTTGAAGTGACCAAGTTTAGGGCCTGCTTCCCCTGGAACCTTAGAGGGAAACTACTGTTCACAGCTGCCTTTGCCTTCCCTAACTCAGGACTAGGGTGAGTTACCCATTTACAGCTGGGTAGACTGGAGCATGCCTGATCTCAACAACTATGTACACATCTTTATAGATTGAAACTTTACAGTGGACAATACAACTTTACAGTAACCCTGGGTAGTGACTTTCTCACGCAATAGCGTACATATTCAAATCTCGGTTACCATGCGTCTGGGATCCAACACAATACCGTAGTTAATTTTTAGCTTCCTAGAATGCAGTAGTTTATTTCTTCTCTCACTCTAGTACCCTCCCCCTAGTGTCTCTTGTCTATCACTCCAATGGACGAAACAAGTATTTGCCGCACGCAAAACTGTTTCATGTCAATTTCAAAATCTCACGACGGAGTGACGGAAAGCGCCTGCGGGTTTTTGTTTGTTTGTTTGGATGGGCTATCATTTTGGCGTAGCTTTAATACTTTTCAAATCCAGAGCGCCTGGTGGGCATGGGCGATGGATTTTTCCACAACCAAAGGTTATCACTATAGTAGTGGAGTTTATAGTTGTTACTAGTCTTAAATTGGGGGTATTGAGCGAGAAAATATTTGCGCGTGTTGTCCATACAGATTTATATTACGACAAGAAGGCCATGCTGTTATCTTCGAAAGGAAACGGTGCTGTGTTCTTTAATTTCGAAGATATGCTAGGTAAAGTAGGCCAGCACGTTAGAAGATAGTGTGAAAATAGTCTTCCAAAATTTGCTAAAATTCGTAGACAAAACAAATTAAAGGAAACCAGAGATGGAAAGGAAGCTAAGGATCGTCCCAGTAAAAGAATATATAGATGAAGGAAGTGGATGCCGAGGTTGAGCAGGACGACTATGTTTTCTGGACCAACCTAGCACAACCTTGCTCGAGTCTGCAAATATTACAGTCTTAACACTGTGACACAAATTGCCTTCTGACACATCCGCTGCCCCTGTATAAAAAGACAAGCAGCGGAAATTTCAAACTTCACACACACACACTGCAGAAGAAAGCTGGACTGAGGGAAAGAGACGCTTGTCAAGACAAATTTTACCATATGTTGCCGTACAGCTCTTCCATCACCAAACCGAGTATATTCTGTGTTTTTCATCTATCCTAAGAGGGTATGTAAATTTATGAATAATTAAATTGTTTTATTGCAGCTTATATAAATAGATATGTATCAGGATCAGGCCAGAGGACTGAACTGAATTAGAGATGGGGATATGTAAAGGAATTCGATGCCTACCAATGTTTAGCATAAATATCATTAGGATTGATCTATTAGAAACTATTATATTGGAATAATGGACTTGGCACTGAAAAAATGTGAAAGGCGACATTAACATTATAATCATGTATACATGAATGTAACATATAATAGAAATGAAGCCTCCTGTTTCCGACAGCCTGTCTTGACCTCAGCGTAGTTTTAAGATTCGCTAACTAAGTCACGCATTTCTCTGCCTGTCTGACTCACCTTTTAATCCACGCCTCTTTTTACTTGACCATATCAAGCGAGCTTGTTTACCAACTTTCGCAACCTGTCATTCATAGCAGGGGGCGAACCACGTTCGTTTACGCAGGTTTCTCACTCGAGCTGATCTGTCAATATTATGATACCGAGCAGATTGCACTTTGAAAACACGTGGAAGTGTAACGGCCTTTGAAGATTCTCTATAAGGGGAGCAAAACAGGGAAAATCTCGGACGCTAGCCCGCTACACGTGTTAAGCTTTTGTTGTCGATTAGCAACGGCCGACAGAAGCGATCGTAAAACCCTTTATCTGGGAAACGTAGTTTCAGATTTCTCTGTTGGGAAACGGAGTGTAAGAATTCACGTTTTCTAACAACATGATCGTATATAAACTGCGTCTTTCTCAAATCAATTATCAGAGTCGCTCAGGATTTTTCGGAGAGTCTAAACACGTTATCTAGAACCATTGGGAATAGATGTGTTAATAGTTCGTGGTGTTTTCTTTCTGGATTTCAGATAATATATAAATTTGTGCTTAAGCGTATTAAAGTGTTAAAAGTATTAGCATCTTAAATTCACTGCGATTTTCTAGGTGTTAAGACTAGCGAATTAAATAACGCGTAGCTATTTTTTATTCCAGATGTTGCAGTTGTAATGTAAATTTAATCACCCACTATCACACAGAAAGAGATGGTTTAGTTGACTAATAAATACACTAGGCGACTGATAATTGACGGAATACAATTCACTTTTAATTCATTGTGTGTAATTTAGTAAGTGACTGTGTTTGACTATCTCATGCAACTAAACAAACAGACGCCGAAAATCTAATAGTTATTAATGACAGGCGGTATTTGTTGAGTGCGCGTAGGGATAATTTAATCATAATTGACATTATGCGCTGATCGTTGACCGGAGCAGGAGGGGGAAAAGGCTGCATGCCTCAACCAAACTTGCACCCGCTAAGCGACGCGCGATAGGATAGGCTAGACATAACGTGAGCCTTTTAACTTTAATCAGGACTGACGGAGAGGATGAGAGATAGTCTCGTCCCCTTCCGGGCAGATAGGGCTCGTGATCCTTGGTTGGTAGCTTATCTAAGAGAAGGAACTCTGAATTCAAACCACCGCTGCCTTGCGGGAATATCCATTTATGGAATTGGCTTCGGGAGTAAACCCTGAGGATAAATCCGGAGTCGGAGTCCCTAAGGCAGTCTAATGTCGATTCGACATTATTCTGGCAACTCCTGCGACATGGCTGGTACCAAACTGTATCGGCTACTGCCGTTCCTTTGGATCTACCGGCTGTGTGGAGAGGGGGAACATGCTGCATGGGCAACAGCTTGATCTCCATATAACTGTGCCCAAGCTCGCGCCCTGGAGAGGACACTCCAGCTTCACCCTATAGGTGTCGGCAAAACACGGGAAAGATATCTTCTACGGACAATTAGCAGATGGCAAGAGAACAGTTGGGCGACCACAGCTGAGGTTCAAAGATGTGTGCAAGAGAGATATGAGTGCACTGGACATGGATCCAGCAACATGGGAGGATGAAGCTGCCGATCGCACTAAGTGGCGATGCTATTTACGGCGCCACCTCAGATTGGGCGAAGAGAGGCTCACACAAGAAGCAGAGGTGAGGAGAAAACGTCGAAAGGAGCACCAGGAAAATAAGCAGCTGAGGGCTGTCACCTCAGGGGCGCATTCCCATAGTCAGTTATGACTGAAGGGGCTATTATTATATATATATATATATATATATATATATATATATATATATATATATATATATATATATATATATATATATATATATATATATATATATATACATCACAGGTGCACATTGCGTATAGTAACATTTTGTGAGAATAGGTAACTGGTAATGTTAATTCAGGCAAGCCATTGCACGCGCTGTCTAGACACATTTTCCCCATATAAGTAACCAGAAGAATAACGGTGATTTCTAATCATATTCCCTGAGTTATCCTATGTATACTCCGGGAGAATAATTATTCAGAGAGGCTAACATTGGCGGGTGGACAACGAGACAATGAGCCTATTAACCTTCAGCCCATAAATTTACTTTGCAGAGGCATTTGTTCTTTTGTTTTTCCTAAAGTTCGTGGTTCGAAACTACAAGACGGTTCTTGGTACCAGACCAGTCTGAAGTAAGAATCTTCGCCACTATCTTGTGATTCAAGAAGCTGGGTTGAACACCAACTACCTACAGTGGACACGTTGTGAAGACACCCACCTTGACATTAGGAGTAACGTTCATCTAGACGCCTCTAGAGAAGAGTCCTCATCACAAAACACCTGACGACGACCCATTGCAGTACTCAGCCAGTTAATTTTTTTTTGGTAATAGGCGCAAGCAAACGGACAATAATAACCAACGGTCCCCAATTAAGTCTCAGGGAAGACAATTTTTAAAACCCTATAAAGTCACTTTTATATATCTATTTAAATTTGTTAAAGACTAATTGATTATTAAATTTGTTATATGTTATTTTACAAATCAAAAGTTGATTCAGTTCTTATAGATAAGAGAGCGCATGTATGATCTAAAATCTTTAATACATATACATTTAGTTACAGCCATAGAGCCAAAAATACTTATAACAGGAATTTCGCTGGATTAAACCAGCTGGGAGCTCGAACAAGCCACACCATTGCTTAAAACTTCACTAAAGGTGCCTTATAAGATGTACGTTAATAGTGCTCTGCCCTGTGCAGCATTGTTCTTGACTTCTGAATTATCTTATGAATACTACCTTGAGATAGAAGCATCATTGTCCTTCTATCTACAACTCTGCCAAGAGTAATCTTGTGCGAAGGTAGACACCTTTGAAGACCCAGTTTAGATACTCTTTAGTTTTGACCACTCATGGACCACTACTGCAGAGCAAATGGGAAGCAAATACCGTGACAATCCTCATAGTTTACTTGTATCCACAATAGTTAACAACTCCCCCGTGGAGAACTTATATTGATATTACAGTCTCAGCTAAAATATCGGATAACTGGTATAATCTTTAACTGTGTTAAATTGTTTTTAATTATACATTTTAAAAATGTAGTATAATTACAGACCTTTCAAATAAGCGATGTTGATCTGGAAGCAAATGGATTTGTAGTTCGTTCAATGAAGGAAGATCTTACTTTGCCGTGGAATAATGATAACAAAGAGAAATCATTCATTAATAACAACTTCAATTCGTAGCCCTTGAATTTGTATAGATTGTCAAACTTTAACATAAATAAAAACTGAATTTATTGAAGTCTTTCTTTTACATTTATTTTTTTTTTATTGTTTGAAATGAAATTAGGCCAAATTGAGCGATATTGTTTAAATAAATTGAATACCCAACATTCTTTTGTCTAAGCCGCCCTTTTCTATCTAATCCCAGTTGTATTTTGACTTTCTACTTTGAAGCGATCACCCGTTTATTTATTTATTTTTTTTAAATCGCTTGTCCCTCACTTTATATATTATTATATTAAAAAAATGTTAATTATTTTTTATTTTTTTTTAATCGCTTTTCCCTCACTTTATATATTTTGATGTAAAATTTTTTTTAATTTTTTATTTTTAAATATTTATTTATCTATTGTTTTCTGAATAATTGTTTCCTTTCCCCCCCCCCCTCCCCCTCACTCTGTTTTCCAGTCCTTTTTTTCATTATTTCTTATATTTTGTTTTTAATGTGCTATCGACTTCCGCTTTCCGGTTTAGTGGCAGCCATCTTTGCTTCACCATGTGACTGGACAAAAGGGAGTGTTTTTTTCTCTTATTTTTATAGTCTCATGTTCTCTACTTAATTCTCATTTTCTTTCCCTCCTGTCTCTTGTTTGTCTGTACCTGACGAAGGCCTTTGCCGCAACGTAGGTTTTTCTTGTCCTTTCTCCTTGTAAGACGTATTACTATTTGTTTGTTTGTTTTTTGTTTTTTCCATTCAACCAAAATTTGACTAACAAAGCAGTTATTGTAAAAGATTAAGTTTTACTCAAAAGATTTTTATTTTGTCTACACTATTTAAATAATGTACATTCGACGACATTCTTTCTTTTCAGAAGTTCAAAAACGAAAAAAATAATTTGGAGAGTTAAAAAAAAGGTGGAAGGAGTTAAGATATTCGTGACGTCACATTAGAGGGGTCTGGGTTTTTCAGACGGAATGTGACGGGAGGAGGGGATAGGGGTTAAAAAGTGGCCAAAAACTGCGTGACGTCATATGTGAACGACCCGTAATGCCTAATTACAGTTATGAATCGCAGACACCTGCCGATGTCTGTCATGTTTATCCAATTCCGTTTTGAATTCATCTTCTGAAGAATTCATCATCATCATTCTCTTTTCGTTCCTTACGGAGCATGGGGTCGTGACTGTTCCGAGACTGGTTTTACTCATCTTTAAATGACATTATTTGATCTCGTCGCTTCCTTTTCTACCTTGCACGTCGCCGATTTCTGCTTCGCTTTTCCCAAAAGCCCAAATTTAGGCGTTACAAATTCAATTGTAAATACATCATTGAGATCTATTTCGTAAACACTTGTTGTTGACGCCATGGCTAAATCTGCTTGTACTTTTACCGGGGCCAAAATTATAAGTATAAGATTTGTTTCATAACGTACCTGCTTGTGACATGCTAGTATTGCCACTTACAACTTACCACTTAAGCCTTAAGACTCATCGTTTACTTTTACTTTTAAAATAAATAACAATGCAGTCCTGATACTTGATGGACAAGAACTCATGAGTTTATAAATATGACACTTTATTTAACATAAGGACATTTGTAGTTAAAAATGCCACTGTTGCCAAGATTTTAATAACACATATGTATTCGTCTTTTGAATCAAGATCAAGTTTTTCTACCATCATACCGCTCTACATCATACCGCTGTATAATTTTGTTTTTTAATAAAAAATTTAGAATCTATTTTTGCGATTTAGATTAACCTTTAAGAAGGTTTGGTAAATTTCTGTTTGATTAATTAACTGACAATGACTAGAAGAAGAAGGAGAAGAAACTAGAGCAGTGGAGCAGTCACAAGTTTCCGTGCTCCGGCTCCGCTCCCGCTCCGGGTAAAAACATGATGATGCACTGCTCCGAGCTCCAACTCCGCGCTCTGCGACAAAGCCCTGAAGGAAAGGACTTGTGAGACTATTTATCAATTAAGGATAAATAATTCACCTTCATTATTGACCTCCTAACCAGCCAAGTCATTAAGTCATTTTGTCATGTTGATAAGGCCAACACATATATTCATCTTTTAACCATACGTGGAAAAACCACCACAAAACAACGAACATTGCCTTACCTTTTAGTTTAAAAAAAAAAATGGAAATTAGCACATCCTGCACGCATTATCTGATATCACGTGACAAGAAACATGCAGCTGTTGCAGAAAGATTTATTTTGTGTCAACCTATGACTTGTTGTTTTCTTTATATCGGCAGTAAAATACATTAAATAAATTAATATTACACACATAAAGGTATGTTTCAGGCACTCGTGAGAAATAAAGAAGTAGAAAACTCGACAACAGAAACATAACAGAAGTAAGTGGCTTACCGGAGAATTGAACACATGACCTTCCGAACGGCACCACCTCCTAGCTACGGAAACGAATCACTCTCATTTCCCTGCCTACTTAAGGTGACCATATTTTCAAAACCCTAATCCGGGACAAAATAGTAGATTTGACCTATTTCAATGCAAAAAATCGGGACAAAAGGGTAAAGAAAAGGTCAAAAGTCGGGACATGTCCCGGAAAAATCAAGTTGATGTCAATTTAAAATAATATACATTTTATATATACATTTGAATAACATCAATAATCCTTACTTAAGGTGAAGCTGAGTTACTGTACTTTTCAGATGAGTGGATTTTTATCAATAGGTCCTTCTTTGCAAGCAGCATCTTAAAAAACTCGAAACATATTTCCTCACAGTTCACTTTGGTTGTCAACACAGCTTTCAAAGTTTCAACACCTAGCTGTGTTTTATCACTTGCCCATAAGCTGTTCATCAAAGAAAACACTCTTTCTGTGGCAGCATTTGTTCCAGGTAGACAGAAAAAAAAACTCTGCCAACTTCAAAATATTTGAAAATGTCACATTATTGTTTTTGAAGTGGGAAACCATTTCAATCCAACGTTGTGGTGGCAATGTTTTTTGGCACTCCATTCAAGAATTTTCTGAGAAGTAACAAACTGCTTCATATAGACATATTCATCATAAATTTCAGTTTCTGTAAAGTGGGCTGAAGGTAATGTTTGAATCACTAGTGATGATGATATCTCAATATCTGCCCAAATTGGTATTCTATTCAGCGTTACCCAGCTGTAGGATTCTAGGTCTTGAAAATTTTTTGCAGCCCATTTATTCAAATAATTGAAAGCTGTTTCATAGAACGAAGAAACGCTAGCATGAAACTTTTTCACATCCTCCTTTGGAAGTCCTTCCATTTCCAGCTTTTCAAGGATTAGCTTAACTCTTGATGGCAAGAAACAGTCTTCCAGTTTGGACTTCAAAATAGTTTTCAACCTGTTGATGCTGTCAATGACTTCAAACACAGTGACCGTCTGTCCCTCTATTTTTTGCATTGCTTCGTGGAATGGAGAGGCATGACTGTGAACAAAAACAAGTCATGCCTCAGATAGAGGATTTTCAAAGAATGTCTGTATAAAAACTGGGCATCTGTCTTGAGATTGAAAATATGATTTTTGAGGCAGGAACATCTGAAGAACCCTTTCAACAGCAGGCAGCAGAGCAAGCCACCTAGTCTGAGCATAACCAAAGATCATCTGGAAGTCTGTTTCCACAAACTGGCAAAACTCCTTGAGTCTTTCAACTCGTACTGTGTATGATTTGAAATAGTAGATACATTTTACCAATAATCAGCTCGACATCAACAGGCAGTACATCTGCAGCTGTTCGAACAGTGTTGTGGAAAATATGACCTGCACACCCAACTCCTGTAAGACCATGTCCAAGGTTTTCTTGCAGTTTTTTTAAAACATTGTTCTGTCCTTTCCTTTCAGCACCTCCAAAATTGGAATTTGTGTTGTCTGCGCATAATCCAACTACTTTCCTGTCTAAACCATTTTCAGTTATGCAGTCATTAAGAAAACTACTTACAATATCAGATGTTTCACCTGGCAATGACTTTAACTCTAATATTTTAATTTTCACTCCATTACTGTGATCAAAGTATCTGACAAGCAAAGGAAAAATCTTGAATTCTTTGTGGTTCGATGCATCTGTCAGTACATAAATAAATGTAGACTTTTCTAGGTCACACCTTAACTCATTTAGAATATGGGGTGCCAAGACATTTCGAATAATGGCTTCTGTTTTCGTACGTGCACATGCAAATTTTGGCTCTAAAGTAACCTGAAGTAATTTTGATGTGCAATCCATAGACCTGAAAGTATGATTGTGTAGCACTGTATGGTATGCACAGGCGCCTTCTATAGCAGCTAATTGCTCTTCTTGGTCACCAATTTTATCAGCTCTGAAGAAAGTGATTAACGACGAGCTTGATGCAGCTGTAACGACGGCTCTCTTTTGTTTCTCACTGCTTATGTGGTTCTTAATATCACCACGTCCACTATGGCTTATCGAAAACCCGGAGGCACATATATTGCATCGTACATTAAAGTTTGATGTACTCTTTTTAATAAACGGATATTCCTTTTGTAAATCTTCATTGAAACTGCATTTACGCTTTGATACCATTTTCTTACAACAATAACAAAATATGCACAAATAGTTCACTGTTTAAATTAAATAAACGTATACCGTACGCAAAATCTTGGTACTTTACCACTACCTAAAATTTCAAATAACTGCGAATATCACATTGGAACTACAAAACTAATTCGCGGTCCTGACAACCTCTTGTGCTGTTTCGGCGCCAGTTCACTAATAATTAAAAATTCCCTCAAGTCAGCCACGGAATAATAATTTTTTTTTTTTATCTGTGAGATTTATGCCAAATTGGCAAATTCGTCCAAAACCGGGACAAATTGGCGTCCCGGATTGCATCGAAAAAAAGTCGGGACAAATTATCAAAAATAGTCGAAAACCGGAACTGTCCCGGAAAAACCGGGACGTCTGGTCACCTTATGCCTACTAGGCATCACAAAAATAGTGCTTCGTAGACAGGGGTCATTAGCGAGATTTGCAACACGTAACACCGGATATGCACCTAGGGCAATCCAGCATAATTAATGACGCAATCACTCTGTTGTCCCACTATTATACAGCATAGGTCAGATTACACAAGACAAAGACCTTAATACTGTGTCTAGTACGTGATAGAAGAATCAGAACAGCACAGGGCAGTGGCAGTCAAATTTATTGGTGTAGTTCAAGTTGAAATTACGTGGGACACGTTTTGTTCTTCACACTGTCACTTAAGCGTTGGATCTATTACACTATTAGCTAATGTTGGGATACTGTAGTCAACATACAGTGACTGTTATCTTGTAACAAATTTTGGAGATGTTTGTCTTTAAGCTCTTTGCTGTCATGAAATATTTTGTATACAAATACCTATTTCAAACTATGAACTACCACCTAGGTCATGGCATACTGTGTCCATACACTGCCAGCTGTTATTTCGTCTAGGAAATAACTGTCCTACACTACCAGCTAACATAATAGCTGGGGAGTACTGCGTTCAAGCCAGGGGCTGTCTTCTTAGGAATGACCTTTTCAAGCTATCAGGGACTACAAATCTTGGAAATAACCCAGTCAACCCATTAACTTCAAATAAGTAGTGGTGTTACTTCAATCAGATATAAAGTTTTCAGCGATTCGGCCCGTCAGAATTATAGCCCTTTGGGGGTTATATGTCTGCTACGGATTTTTAGTCTTCCCAACCCGATCCGGGTAGTGCGTTCTTATTTTATTGTCTTCCAAAGCCAGTCAACTGAAAAAAATGTATTGAGTGTAAAAACGTATATTTATGCAAGTATCTGGATGACCCACTAGACATTCTTAATAACTCATTATTATTCTTCTTCAGCTTTCTGTGGAGATTAGGCTTTCACGTAATCCACATCCAACCTTCATATTCAATGCCGTCTGCTTATTTCTTCTTTATTCTGTTCACGCCAGTCTACATTTTACTTCCCCGTGTGTTTTAGAGCTCCCTCTTATTTTGGGTATTCCAAAGTAAAGTTTGTCTCACTGTGGCCAGTGCAACTCCATGACTTGTTCCTCCAATTTCATTCATATTGGTGCTCAATAAATGAATGATTCCACATAAAAGTTGATGTTAATAATGTGCTAAAGTATTTGAATATATTGACTTGGTTCAAAACGGTGTCATCTATTTTCATAGATCATTCTAGAAAAGTCATTTTTCTTGGAAATTACCTAAATCTTTTCTTTTTCCTCTTTAAGAAAAAGCCTTTATGTTTTACTTTTATTCATTATTACATTACATTTTTCCTATGACTCTTTCTTCACTTTATGCTATTAGGACCATCATCATCGTATCTCAAGTTGCTTATATTAAGTCAACCAACTGATATTCCTCACATGTTCTTTGTGACGGTATTGCCTCCCCTGCTTTGCAGTAGTGGTCCAACGGTGGCCAAAACTCAAGAGTATCTAGTATGGGCTTCAAAGGTATCTACCTTCGCACAAGATTACTCTTGGCAGACATGTAGATAGAATGGTGACGACACTTCTATTACAAAGGGAGTCTTCACAAGATATTCAGAATAAGCGAGAAAAATACTGTTTTGGCTGATTATGTTAACTCTGTAATTCTGCCGACGCTTTTGTGAAGGATTTAAGCACCTATTACTTTCAGCTCGTTTAAGCCCCCACTCCTGATTTACTCAGTGGAATTCTATTATTCTAGTATAGCTCTGTTTAGAGTGTGTGTAGTAATTTGACTGAGACAAACATGCAGTAACTTTAAAATGATTAAATCGAAGTTGAATTTGTAACATTACAAATAACAAATTTTAATTATCACTTTAGGTTTTAACAGTTGGAAAATAATTTGAATAGTTATGGATCGAGAAAATGTTATCTTCACAGTCTTTAGGGAGCAATGTCTTTTGATCTGGCAATTTGCAGTGTTTAATTACATTACTAGCGAACGTATTACAAGCGAGGTAATCGCAATTTGCCTTACCTTGGTTCCAAATAATCTGCTCTGATCGCTGTCTGATCTTATTACACGATTTTCAATCGCTGGCGTTAATAATTACATCTCAACGTAGCTAATAGGTATGCTCGAGAACATTCATCAAAGGAAATAGCGAACAGCAATAAAATCTGCGTGCTAAATTAGAAAAAGAGACAGATCTCTGAGTATTAGAATGGTTTTATGCTAACGAACTGGCGTAGGTGAAAGCTAGGTAAAAGAAAAATATAGATAAAGAAGTAGATAGATGAAAGCTATTTTCATAATATGTCACACCTTTTCAGATGTTCTTCTATTGTACCTGGTGTATGGACTAAGATATCATTTATCTATGCCAAGGCAAAAGGTTGGAATCCTTTCAAGACATCATCCATGAGGGACATATAAGTAGCGGGGCTTCCTTTAAGTCCGAACGGCATCACATTCCAGGCAAAGGTACCGATATGCGTACAACAGGTCGATTTTTCCTTTGCCTCTGGTGACATTGGGAAATAGCACCAGAAACCGGATCGTGGATCTAATGTTGTAAACCATTTGGAATTTCCAAGCGTCGCAAGTATATCATCCATCCTGGGGAGTGGGTATGATATCGTCTTCGTTATCTTGTTTAGTGCACGATAATCGCAGCAGAACCGGTGGCTGCCGTCTTTCTTTGTGACGATGACAATGGGGGATGACCATTGAGATCTTGATCTTTCTATAATACCAGCTTCAAACATCTCATTTATAGATTTCTCCACTAACTCACGGTTCTTAAAATGGGTGTTTTAGCTGCTGATGGCTTGAATATCCAACATCATTTTGCATAAATTCTGGTAGCTTTTCTCTTTTTCATTCTTGATTCGTTGTCTTTTAGATCTATCTTCTTATGTTTTTGTTTTGGTTCGTTTCGTATCCTTTTATATCTTTTGTTTTGTCGCTATCATACGTCACTTCCTTGCGATTTCTGTGACGGAATGCTACGGCTTTCTTTCACATGATCTTCGGATCGAGCTCAGTGAACTTTTACTTGTTCCTAAGTTTTGTTAATTCTCTTTTTTTTGTTTCGTTGATTATTTACTTTCTTGTTTCGGTATTTCTTTTAGATTTTACGTTTTTTATTTATTATTATCGTTCTTTTTTTCTCTCATCACTGTTGTTGTTCACTTTTTCCATCTGCTTGTATCGCCCATTTGTCTGTATATTTCTCATCATCGTATGTTTTTGTAGTACCTATATGTAATTCTTGTCCTTGTCACCTGTTTATAACTATGGCTAACGAAGGGTAAAACCCGAAACGTCCCTTGTTTTTTATGAACCGTTATTTGTAAAACTGATTCAATACCGTTTTATTGGTTTAAGTTCTTAAGGGGAGTGTGGTGAGGTGTACTGGAACATCAGTTGTGGTGTTTATATCCAATTGGACTGTAGATGTGCGCTCCAGTTCCATGTCATTGATGGCAAACATATGTTGGTGTTTGGTGACAAACTGTTGAAGCCTATTGACATGAGGTTCCTCTGCATGCAAGATTTCAAGTAATTTTGTCAGCTTGTCTTCCCTATTCTTTTGCATATCAGTTGTACTGGATGTTCCTTGAGAACTGCTTTCTTGCTGTGGTTCGGTGGTGAAGCGTTGATGATCACTCTCGATCTGTGCTGCACTCCGGCAGTATCGTGGTTTGTTCCGTTGAATGTAAGTTTCGCTCTCTCTACCACTACGGCAGTACTGTGTATTTAGCTGTCGTTGATTTATTGAAGGCTTGTTTCCCTGAGTGTTTGTCTGGGTATGCACTAGTTGGTTACGTCGCTGGTTTTTCATATTAATTAAGCAATGGTATCTGGGGGTAACGTGTGTCACAAGATTAATCTCATGAAAACTTCTGCGTGTCCTGTGATGTAAGCTGTCATTATCAGTTCCTGGATAATATCTCTCAATGCCAAATCTGTTCTCGTGATAAGCCTTTCTATTTCCTGCCCGCTGTTTTCTCCTATAAGCGTAAAATTTCCTTGGAGAAGTTCTGTCATTTGTCTTATAAGCCGGTAAGTGTGCTGGTGTTAGAGGATTACAGTAGGCTTCAATAACTATTTCTTGATCTTTGATATCCGCATAATTCAAGTCGTAATCAATTGTAGGTTTTCGTTTCTGCACCTCTGTAAGGCAGTGAATATTGTGGTGTTTACGCACATATCTCTCTGGGTAGGCATGTGGAAAGTTACACTGGTCGTTTGTTCGGAGTGTGTCATTTGTATGTTTACCAGTGTTAATATCCATGTTAGCCTTGTAATAGCTGTGTTCGGCTTCACAGTGGAATCTCCTTCCATTCGGTTTATACGGAACGTAGACTGAATGTTTGGTGACAGGACATGTATCCCGGCGCTGTGATTTTTCAAAGTTTATATGAGGGCGTGAGAGAAAGTGTGGGGGCTGACGAGGAGTATTGAATGGGCATTTATAACACATAAGGAAGGGAAACCACGAGGCCTGTAAACAGTAAATTAATATGAAACAAATATAAAGGTATGTTATAAGGCACTCGTAGGAAATAAAGAAGTAGAACACTAGACAACAGAAAAACAACAGACATGAGTGGCTTACCCACGATTTGAACCCTGGACCTTCCGTGCGACAAGGTCCAGGGTTCAAATCCTGGGTAAGCCACTCATGTCTGTTGTTTTTCTGTTGTCTTTGTCGCACGGAAGGTCCAGGGTTCAAATCCTGGGTAAGCCACTCATGTCTGTTGTTTTTCTGTTGTCTAGTGTTCTACTTCTTTATTTCCTACGAGTGCCTTATAACATACCTTTATATTTGTTTCATATTAATTTAGTATTGAATGGGGGAGGGTGACTCAGATCATCAATGTATGTTTCTTTCTTGATGGTGGGGGTCGAAAGAGATTGAACCTTGTCTGTTATATTTGTTTTCACAAATTTAACTTGCGCTATAATTGCACCGCGTGCAACTGATGTCGCCTTCCCTGAGGTATTTAAAATCATTACAGGGAAATCACGGGTGGTGGTAACTTCCGCGATTCCTTCAGTGATACTTATGTGGGGATCTTCGTTAATGGCATTATCTGTTAAAGGTTGTACTTCAATTGTGTGTCCTGGACTGAAGTATTGTGATCCCTTAATACGTCCTTTTACTATAGTAAGAGAGTGTGGTTGTAATGTTACTGGGGCTGTTAATCGGACTAATGATGCGATATGGATGTCATTTTGCAACATAATATATTCGGCATTTATCTTTATTTTCTGCAGATCAAAGTAAATTCTTGCCTGATGTTTATTCAAGAAATCATGTCCTAATATGAAGTTTCGAGACATGCTTCTTGTAATTATAAAAGGATGAATAAGTTTTTTATGTTTTTATGTTACAGAAGCAGTTTCAATCGATTTTAACTGTTGGCCAGTCACAGAAGCCATATAAGTTTTTGAAGGTGCAAATCTGACATGTTTCCTGATCTGTAGGTATAATTGCTCTCTCATCAAGCTAGTGGTGGCTCCAGTATCTATAAGAGCTCTGTAATGTTTGTTGTTGATAGATATTATGCATGAACTGGGATCAGGTGATAAATTTATATGATTGATTTCTGTTAGCTGTGGTTTGCAATCGGTACTATGATGTTGAGGTTTGTTTTTGGTGGCGTAGGACCTTTTTTTATAACTGTTGTTTAAGTTATGTCTGTTGTGGTCATACCGAGTAGTCCTATTTATCGGTTGACATGAGTGTTTCCCTGACCTGGGTTGTAAGATCTGGGCTAGCTTCGATTGAAGGAATGATTTTGTTGTGGGTGAGGTCTTTGTTGATCACCATTTCCATAGTAAGAACGTTGTGAGTGGTTCTGATACTGTTGCGGATGTGCTCTGTATTAATTGTTACTCTGTGGTTGTCTATATTCGTAAGATGTATGTCCTCGGCGTTTGCAAATAAAACAAGTAAAGGCATTAACCTGGTGCACATTCTGTTGATGTCTTCTGGGTTGCTGATGAGGATAAGACTGTCCTGCATGTTGGTTGGGACGATTGTAATTTGATTGGACTCTGTTCCTACTTCAATGTGATCTTGAGTGGCCAATTTCCATCGGCTCGTGGTATTCTTCGGAATAGTCTAGTTTTGGTTCCCTGCCAATTCTTTGCTGGAACCTTTTACGAACATTTTCTTCAGTCACCGCTAGTTGAATGGTCTCTGTAATGGTCTTTGTACCCTTTCTAAGAAGATGGAGTTTGAGGTTATCTGCGTGCAACCCGACTATAAAAATTCCAACTAAATGTCTTTCAAGCTCTTGGGAAGGGATGTTCCCGTCTAGAAAAGCATCTTCATCCATGTTGAGTAATCGATCAGCATAGAATTGCACTGGTTCGTGTCTATCTTGGTGTATTTTGCGAAGTAAAGTCCAAGCATGTTGTCCATCTATTATATCACTATAGCGTTGTACAAGCTCTTTCCTCAGTGAATCAAAGGTCTCATTGAGATATGTTTTAAACTTACGACGGAGAAAATTAGTCACCAAAGAATCTGAAGAAAGGTAAGCTATTCTTTTGCGGTCCTCATCACATGCAGCGTTTATAAGAGAAGCAAATTTGTCAATGTCCACTAGCCACTTCCTGAAAGACTTAGCATCCCCAGCAAATGGAATTACGACAGTTCGGACCTGTTGGTACTTTGCGAAATGATCTACATTACCCAAAGTTTCCGTAATTTTCTGTAGAGCAATCATAGCTGGCTCTGCGTCGTCTGGAAGGGGTGTGTGACTTGGTATAGCTGATTGTTGCTGTTGCTGGATATTAATTAAGTGTTGTTGTTGCTGTTGTATTATTAATTGTTGCTGGTCAAGCTGCAGTTGCAACGATTGTAGATCCATGATAGCGATTAGTGATTAGGCCTGTCTCCTATCACTAAAAAAAGCTGTTCGCTTTCACTAAAGAAAAGGGCTTGTCGCGTGCCAAAATCAGTATGCTTTCACTAAAGAAAAGGACTGGTCACGGCGCCAATGTAAGACGTGTAAACGGGCTTGTTACGGTACCAATGTAAGACGTGTGTGGCCGGGTCATGTTGAATGTGCGCAGGTAAATATATTGACGAGAGCTAATCCTTCAATACGTTTCTGTTCAAGTGGTTACAGGCCTTCCGCCTGAGATGGAAATTCTTGACTGAAGTTTATTTTTCTTCCCAGGATCGTTCTTACCCTTTTAGGTTTAGTGATAAGCAATATGTCGTATAATGGTTTTCAAAAGATCCAACTGTAACGTTCCAAATAAAACACAGCAATCTAGAAAATTCAATCAGAGTTTTTTAACGTCATTAGACAAGCATTGCAAATTTCACAATGATTTGATCGTTTATTACGCTCAACAAAAATAGTGAGTATATCCACAAGGAAAATATATATCCACAAGGAAAAATATATCCAACAGAATAATATAAAAACTTGTCAACTTAAAAAAACTTGTCTTGATAATCTCAAAGACGAAGTTAACCTAACGCTACAACTGCCTAGCAAAAATTTCTATCTATCTAATCATGTCTATCGCCCACATCTCTCCTTTTTATACAACTCCTGTCTTTTTCCCGGCTTTTCCCACACGTCTCATTCTTTTTTCCACACGTTACAATTTTCTACACACGTCTCTCTATTTTCGACAATTTGCACACGACTTTCTGTTTTTCGACTTTTATGACATCTCTCTTTTCTATCACCAATGGAAAAAAACCAAAATAGCAACTTCCTCATAAAACTCCTTTGATAACCACCAGCTTAAGCCATACCCGGGTGTTTATCTTTTAAATTATAAGAGTGCTCGGTAAAGCGATCACAATAGAGTAAGGATAATATATGCCTGGTCGCATTGAACCCAGTCTGGAGTGTTTGTTTAGATAAACGCAAACGTTAGACTAGTGGATATTGTTATCAAAAATTAAGTTTCTGGACACCACATCGGACTATGTAATTGTTTCCGGTCAGCGTTGGTGTAAGTTGTGCGTTTTAAGACAACTAGAGTTCAATTTGTGGATATGACTTGCAGAAAAAACGTAACTCCCAAGTTTATCTCGATTACAACAGGATGAAATACAGAAGAACAACCTGATGCCTCTGGCTTAAATTCAATGACGTCATAAAGACAGATGCAGCAGAAGCTAAAGGTGAAGTTCGTCTTGGAATGAAGAGAAAGAGGACACCTTGGTGGACAGAGGAAGTTAAAAGAGAAAATAAGAGAAAAGAAAAAGGTATGGAAACAGTACCTAGGAGCTAAAAACACAGCAGGAAAAACGGAGAAAAATAGATAATATGTGATACTCAGAACAGAAGCAAAGAACAAGGTACTAGCAGGAAAACAGACATACTTAAAAGAATTTGGAGAAAAGCTAGAAAAAGATTATCTAGAAAACCAGAAATTGTTCGACAAGACCCTAACAAACGTGAGGAAGGAAAAACAGTGCCCTCTTAAATTTATAACGCACAAGCGAGTGTCGTGAGAAATTCTAATCCACATATATAAATTAAAACGTAAATGTAAAGCCTAACAAATAACTTCAATAAAAGGAAAGAAGAATGGTAAAGAACAGTGCTGTCACAATGACTGTACTCGAAATCCCCCTTGTTTTCTACTTCGTCTGCAAATTGTAACGTTTCACGTTGATAGTAAAAGCCTACTGCATCACTACACGCTTTCTTCAATAAAACGTGTACTGCCTTTCTAAGAAAAACCTTGAGATACGCAAGCTGACCTATATTTAATATTCCATTCATGTCATTTTATACATTACGTTACCATAAACGAAAGACAGATGGAACTTAGGATAGAGAGAAGGGAGGGCTGAAAGCAGGAACGTATGCAACACTAAACACGCGTCTCGCTATACAATTACTACCATCACGCGTGTAAGGCCACAAGAACTAGCTTTTTTCAAATCGAGAGTGATAAAAAACACTACCCATACGAGAGTTAGGTTTTAAAAACTTACAAAACGCTTATTAGGAAACATGACATTATACTGGTTTACTTTTGCAAACATTACAGTACCCAGACACCACATCGATCGAAGTGAACGGGAGGTAGAAGAAAATACATATTTTGAACGCAGCCACTTAGCTCCTTTAAATTTGTATATTTGGGTTCCTTGGGACTTGCTGACAAAGAATATGTTAAACGTTACGCAAATAGTCTAGGAATTAACAAATTATAGCCAAAAGAAATAGTGAGGGTGTCAGACAACCCCAAAATCAGAATCGCTCAGTGGCAGATTTTGACACCACCTTTGTACGGGAAATAGGCCAACATGTTACCTCCTATTTGATTGGCGGAAAGTAAATGTAAGGCTAAGCACGATTAGTCGGACTATAAATACTACTTCTTTGTTGTTAGGGGAAACGTGAGTAGGAGTACTTTTTTTCAAACGCTTGTGTAAACATGGCTCGATTGGTTAGACCCGCCAATATAGTCATTTGAAGCGTTAGTTCAGCACCACATTTTCAAATAAACTTACTAAAGAACCAGTGCGTTGAGCGCCAGTGCATATTTTTCTAAATAAAAGCCTGGGACATCGGCAGATCGAAATTGTGCTATATTCATTGCCAGTCAACGTAATTCTGTATTATTTCCATGAATTGTGGTAAGCTTGAAAGATTTGATATCTTTTTAATGAAAATTGAATGTAAATTGATAATTTATGTCTGTATATATGTGTGGTTCAGTAGCGAACATGAGGTAAAGCCTATATAGTGCTCCAACCTGAACAGAAGGTGTCGGAGGAAAGTAAAACTACATGGAATTGCCAAACAGTACACTGACACCTATTTTATTGACTAGAAAGAAATAATGCTGGAATTGCAGAGGCGTAGTAACCATTAGGGAGGAGTATACTGGTGAAAATTGTTTCAGATGAAGATAGCAGTTGGCCTACCGCTCTGAACTCAGTGTTTGTTATGTATTGTGTTCAGTCGGGAAATTTATTATAAATTAGTTCTGAAATAGGAGGTACAACCTTCTTGTTTCAGGGACTGTGGTCCTAAAGTTATTGAGCAGCACCTGGTCTGAGCTTTGCTGAATCTGGAGGCTGACAGCATACTCCTGGGTCCAGATAGCGACTAGTGAGGTGTCTCCAGAACACAGGGGAGCAATCGAGCAGAGGAGTCTTTTCCTGCCGCCATCACGAAAGTTAAGCCTCTGTGGCCAGTGGAGCTCAACATTATGTGTCCCCTCAAAAATTGACATTTTAATAAAAAAAAGAGGGACAATACCTTGTTTAAATTGACAGGAACTGTGAACTTTTTCCCCATACTATTTCTCAGATAAACAAACACTTGAAGTCATGATGACAAATAACAACATAGCTTGAAAAAACAAAACCAGTATTACCTCATAGTACTACTACACACTGACACACATAGGATAATATTAATAAAATATGTCACTACAATGTTCATATTTATAAATTCTGTATATATAAATTGTGATTACATTTGAATGTGTTTCCTGGTTCACTTTGTAGTTGAATCAGGATATATAATAGTGAAAGTAATTAATACATAAATATTTGAAACTTTAACAGTGACTCATTTAAGATAGTCTTATAGAGTGTTAAATGTGTGTGAGTGTCACAGTGTTGTCAAGTGTGGTGGAATAAATTAAATTGTTTATCTGTCTGTTGTTGTTGTGACTTACACTTCATCATATACATACCCTAGACATTTAACGTAGTCATCACAATATTCCAGAATAATTCTGACTGAGGTATAATGTGGTAGCAAGTAAGGTTATCTGTAAAACACTACACCTATTAGATACAGATACCTTCACAGCTGATCTCAGTCAGTACACTAAGTCCCCTATAAATATTTATATCATCCCACTTTACCACATATATTGGGGTCTCGCTCCCGTGATTTTGAATCTTTCCCTATTAAAAATATTGGGGGTAATTCACTTCAGGGAATAATAGAAATTAAAAAGGTATCCTTGGGTGAAAATAACTAACGTTGAGCTCTCAGTGCCTGTGGTGTCTTTGGATAAGTAATTATAAATTGTATTGTTTAGTTAGACATTACATAAATTTACCTGTTAGAAAATGGCGGACCTGGCCAAATTTCGATCTGCTGCTGTACAGACTGCGAAAGAGTTAGAAATGGACGGGCAAATTATGATTGCTTATGTCACGGCTGAATGTGACAAATATATTGAACGGGTAGAAAGAAGATTAGAAAAAGAGGCCGAAAGAAGGTTAGAGGCTGAGACTAAGAGGTTGCAGATTGAGGCTGAGGCTAAGAGGTTGCAGATTGAGGCTGACGAAGAGGCTAAAGCATTGGAAGCAGAAGAAAGAAGATTGACTGCAGAAAGAGAAGAGAAGAAATTAGCTGCAGAAAGAGAAGAGAAGAAATTAGCTGCAGAAAGGGAAGACAAGCGATTAGCTGCAGAAAGGGAAGCAGAAGATAAGAGATTACAAAGGGAACATGAGTTACGACTAAGGGAGTTTGAGTTTCAAGGCCATACTCCTGAAAATGGTGCCAGTCCCTTTACCTCTGATGCCACTGCTAGCCAGGGAGCCTCAACCTCAGCTATGAATTTTCATTTAGATCACTTTATTGAGAAAGACGATGATATTGAGAGCTATCTAAATAGATATGAACTATTAGCTACCACATATGGGTTAGAAAGAGAAAGGTGGAGCTTAAAGTTATCTCAAGGGCTTCGTGGGGCAGCTTATGAAGTTTTTGCCAAAATGAGCAGAGGTGATCATGAAAATTATGACATGCTAAAGCAGGCTCTTTTGTTAAGATATGAAAAGAACGCAGAATTTTATAGGAAAAAATTTAGGAATGCTAAACTACTGTCAGGTGAAACCTATCACCAGTTCTCTGCACGGTTAGAGACATACTTGGAGAAATGGACTTCTCTGGGGAAAACCCAAGATCTTAAGGAAATGGTCCTTATAGAACAACTAAGAGAGTCCATGGCTCCAGACCTGAGAAAGTTTCTCATGGAACAAGGTGCAGAGAGGCTGGGTGAGTTGCAAAATGTTGCAGAAAGGTATCAAGCGGCTCAGGCAGAGGTATCAGGTAATAAAAAGAAACAGGTAGAAAATTTTAGGGCACCACAGAACTTTAATAAATTTGATCCTAGAGATCAAAACAAAGGTAAGCACCAATTTGATAGGCCACGGTATGACAATAAAAATAAAATCCCACAATTCGATGAAAGGAAATATGATGAAAGAAAATCTTTCAACCAAGGGAAAAGGTGGTGTAAAAATTGTAAGATGAACAATCATGACACTGACCGTTGCAGAAGGAACCCTATAGTTATGGCAACCCTTCAGGTCAGGTCGACCTCAAGAAAGGAGGAGGATATTCTGTTAGATACCACTCCAGAAGAGATGAGGAAGGCACAGGCTGGGGATAAGACCCTCAAGCCTTGTTTCAGGAAATTGTCAACTTGTCATACAACTCCAGGCAAGGGAGATTTTTACATGAAAAACAAGTTGATGTATAGGAAGACTGGAGCTAGATCCAAAGGTCAGGGACAGCTGGTACTTCCTAAAAGATATAGGGCAGACTTAATAAGGAGCCTACATGTGAAACCAGATGGGGACCATGAAAAAATAGGTACCATCATCCAAAAGGTGGCTCACAATTATTATTGGCCCAAGGCAAGATGGGACATTGAGAATTTTGTAGAAAGGTGTAGCATAGCACATGAGGGAACACCCACAAGTGGGAACATTGATCAGGACCTGGACACGCCAAGGGGCAAAATTAGGCCTGACAATAAAAAGAAGTATAAATTTGATAAAGTGGACCAAAGGGAATGGGAAGCCCCTTTTCACGGACAAGCTTCACTTAACTGTTTTACAATGGCCACTATGCGGAGAGTGCAAAAAGATGTATTACCCCAGGATAAGCCGAAAATCCCTCAATCGGACTTAAACAAACTGGAGGAAGAGGATGTAGAGAGGAAATCTCTCATCAAGAATTCTAGTGGAAGAGACCATACCGGTGCATGGACAACTAGGTCCACAAAATTAAAGGTCCATATGTAACGCTGTTAAGAACGTGGACTGATGAAAAGGCAGAGGAAAATATTACATCCTCATACCAATATGTGAATGAGCTGACCACTCGTTTAAAAACTGGCTGGAAACTTGCCAATGAAAATTTAAGACAAGCCAGGAAGAAACATGCTGCCTATTATAACAGGAAAGCTAAAGACAGAGATTTGGCTGTGGGAGAGAAGGTACTGCTTCTTCTCCCCGGTAGTCAGAGTAAGTTACAAATTGGATGGCAAGGCCCATATACCGTTCTAGAGAAGGTGTCTAGAACCAATTATAAGATAGATAAGAAGGGGAAAGAAAAAATCTATCATGTGAATCTCCTGAAGAAATATTTGGAAAGAGAACATCAGGAAGAGACACACTTGTTGACCTTGTCCATTGCCATGGAGATGAAAAAGGAACCACTTTCATCATTTGAATATCCATTACACCCCTGTGAGACAGCGGCACAGGTGAAAATCAGTACACATTTAACGAAAACTCAGAAAGAGAGAGTGCAACAGGTTCTAGATAATCATGCAGAGGTGTTAACAGACCGACCTGGGCATACAAACTTATTGGAATATGATATGAAACTGATAGACTCCACACCTGTCTGTATGAAACCCTATTCGATTCCTTTTGCTAAGGAGAAAGCTTTGAAGGAAGAGATAGACTATTTGTTGAAGGAAGGAATTATTTCACACAGTGAATCTTCGTATAGTTCCGGTGTTGTACTCTTAAGAAAAACTCTGGAGAAAATAGACTCTGTATAGATTACAGGAGACTGAATGCTATTACAGAAGGACAGGTGGATCCATTGTCGGATACAAATCAGTTGTTTGCCAGGCTAAATAAAGCTAAATATTTCTCAAAAGTGGACCTGAGTAAAGGATACTATCAGATTCCAGTAAAGCCTGAGGTTAGACCATACCTAGCTTTTAGTACCTCAGAAGGACACTATGAGTTTAATAGATTGCTATTTGGATTGAAGAATGCGCCTAGTGTCTTCTCTAGAATGATGAGAAAATTATTGGACCCTCTGAATAATCCATGTATCACAAATTTCATGGATGATATCCTTATAGCAACAGAAACATTTGAGGAACACATTGACTCTCTGAACATGCTGTTTAATCGACTTAGGGAGGCGAATTTAACAGCCCGACCAACCAAATGTTGCGTTGGATGTAAAGAATTGGAATTCTTGGGACACACAGTTTATCAGGGAAACCTGACCCCTGACCCAAAGAATTTAGAGAAACTAAAGAAAGCCCCGAGACCACAAACCAAGAAAGACGTGAGATCCTTTGTCTCATTATGTGGTTTCTACCAAAAGTATATCAATACTTTAATTCCATATGTGCACCGTTAACTGATTTGACACGTTAGTGAAATCCAGATCGAATTACATGGACACCCAAATGTGAAATGGCTTACCAAGAATTGAAGGAAAAGCTCACAAGTAAACCTATTTTGAAATTACCTGACTTAAGTCAAGAATTCATAGTACGGACAGATGCCAGTAATATTGGGTTAGGTGCAACTTTGCTACTGAAATCAGATGCATTGGATGGGGAATTAAGCCCAGTGGCATATGCTAGCAGAAAGTTGAATAAAGCTGAAACCAACTACTCAACTAGCGAAAAAGAATGTCTTGCAGTAATATGGGCGATAAAGAAATTCAATATTTATCTGTATGGGAAGGCATTTAAGTTGCAAACGGATCACAAACCTTTGTCGTTTCTAGCACAGGCTAGACATGAGAATTGTAGATTACTCCGTTGGTCCTTATTGATGCAGCCATTTGAGTTTAGCATAGAGTATATAAGTGGAAAAACAAATCTGGGAGCGGATTTTTTAAGCCGCCATCCGTGTGATGAGAATCACCCTAAACTCCAGGAAAAATAATAAATTTCTCTATGTGTATATAGAATTATAGACTGACATATAACGTCTGTTTTAAGTGGGGAGGATTTGTCGTGAGAAATTCTAATCCACATATATAAATTAAAACGTAAATGTAAAGCCTAACAAATAACTTCAATAAAAGGAAAGAAGAATGGTAAAGAACAGTGCTGTCACAATGACTGTACTCGAAATCCCCCTTGTTTTCTACTTCGTCTGCAAATTGTAACGTTTCACGTTGATAGTAAAAGCCTACTGCATCACTACACGCTTTCTTCAATAAAACGTGTACTGCCTTTCTAAGAAAAACCTTGAGATACGCAAGCTGACCTATATTTAATATTCCATTCATGTCATTTTATACACTACGTTACCATAAACGAAAGACAGATGGAACTTAGGATAGAGAGAAGGGAGGGCTGAAAGCAGGAACGTATGCAACACTAAACACGCGTCTCGCTATACAATTACTACCATCACGCGTGTAAGGCCACAAGCACTAGCTTTTTTCAAATCGACAGTGATAAAAAACACTACCCATACAAGAGTTAGGTTTTAAAAACTTACAAAACGCTTATTAGGAAACATGACATTATACTGGTTTACGTTTGAAAACATTACAGTACCCAGACACCACATCGATCGAAGTGAACGGGAGGTAGAAGAAAATACATATTTTGAACGCAGCCACTTAGCTCCTTTAAATTTGTATATTTGGGTTCCTTGGGACTTGCTGACAAAGAATATGTTAAACGTTACGCAAATAGTCTAGGAATTAACAAATTATAGCCAAAAGAAATAGTGAGGGTGTCAGACAACCCCAAAATCAGAATCGCTCAGTGGCAGATTTTGATACCACCTTTGTACGGGAAATAGGCCAACATGTTACCTCCTATTTGATTGGCGGAAAGTAAATGTAAGGCTAAACACGATTAGTCGGACTATAAATACTACTTCTTTGTTGTTAGGGGAAACGTGAGTAGGAGTACTTTTTTTCAAACGCTTGTGTAAACATGGCTCGATTGTTTAGACCCGCCAATATAGTCATTTGAAGCGTTAGTTCAGCACCACATTTTCAAATAAACTTACTAAAGAACCAGTGCGTTGAGCGCCAGTGCATATTTTTCTAAATAAAAGCCTGGGGCATCGGCAGATCGAAATTGTGCTATATTCATTGCCAGTCAACGTAATTCTGTATTATTTCCATGAATTGTGGTAAGCTTGAAAGATTTGATATCTTTTTAATGAAAATTGAATGTAAATTGATAATTTATGTCTGTATATATGTGTGGTTCAGTAGCGAACATGAGGTAAAGCCTATATAGTGCTCCAACCTGAACAGAAGGTGTCGGAGGAAAGTAAAACTACATGGAATTGCCAAACAGTACACTGACACCTATTTTATTGACTAGAAAGAAATAATGCTGGAATTGCAGAGGCGTAGTAACCATTAGGGAGGAGTATACTGGTGAAAATTGTTTCAGATGAAGATAGCAGTTGGCCTACCGCTCTGAACTCAGTGTTTGTTATGTATTGTGTTCAGTCGGGAAATTTATTATAAATTAGTTCTGAAATAGGAGGTACAACCTTCTTGTTTCAGGGACTGTGGTCCTAAAGTTATTGAGCAGCACCTGGTCTGAGCTTTGCTGAATCTGGAGGCTGACAGCATACTCCTGGGTCCAGATAGCGACTAGTGAGGTGTCTCCAGAACACAGGGGAGCAATCGAGCAGAGGAGTCTTTTCCTGCCGCCATCACGAAAGTTAAGCCTCTGTGGCCAGTGGAGCTCAACATTATGTGTCCCCTCAAAAATTGACATTTTAATAAAAAAAGAGGGACAATACCTTGTTTAAATTGACAGGAACTGTGAACTTTTTCCCCATACTATTTCTCAGATAAATAAACACTTGAAGTCATGATGACAAATAACAACATAGCTTGAAAAAACAAAACCAGTATTACCTCATAGCACTACTACACACTGACACACATAGGATAATATTAATAAAATATGTCACTACAATGTTCATATTTATAAATTCTGGATATATAAATTGTGATTACATTTGAATGTGTTTCCTGGTTCACTTTGTAGTTGAATCAGGATATATAATAGTGAAAGTAATTAATACATAAATATTTGAAACTTTAACAGTGACTCATTTAAGATAGTCTTATAGAGTGTTAAATGTGTGTGAGTGTCACAGTGTTGTCAAGTGTGGTGGAATAAATTAAATTGTTTATCTGTCTGTTGTTGTTGTGACTTACACTTCATCATATACATACCCTAGACATTTAACGTAGTCATCACAATATTCCAGAATAATTCTGACTGAGGTATAATGTGGTAGCAAGTAAGGTTATCTGTAAAACACTACACCTATTAGATACAGATACCTTCACAGCTGATCTCAGTCAGTACACTAAGTCCCCTATAAATATTTATATCATCCCACTTTACCACAGCGAGGCACATGGCTTACTGCCAAAAAGGAAGTAATAGAAAGATAGAAAAATATTTCTCAGAACCTCTTGATGGTGAGCAAGATCAAACATTAGAAATGATAAGCACTAGCACAGACGATGAAACTAATGGTGGCGAAGATGGTTTCAAGATGGAAGAACTGTAAGCAACACTGGAGAAAATCAAGATGGGCAAAGCAGGAGGGAATGACGGTATAGCACGATAAATGGTTAAGTACATGGGAGCGGCATACGACATATCGCTCCTCAGGGTAATACAGGCAGCTTGGTGCCACAAAACCATGCCAAAGGATTGGGAGATTGCCATCATAACACCCATTTTCAAAAAGGGTGACAACCGACAATGTGGAAATCATAGAGGCTAATCCCTTCTCAGTGTCCCCGTAAAATCTACTCCAGAGTCATGGAGCAGAGACGCCAAGCTGAGCCATAAATGTGGCTTCCGAGCAAACCGAAGTACTCAAAACATGATCTTCACACTCAGACAGCTGAGTGAAAAGCCCTTGAGTCTAAAGGTGAAATGCATCTTTGTTTCTTGTATCTGGAAAAGGCGTTTGACAAGGTCCCATGGAGCAAACTTTGGGACTGCTTGGCACGGAAGAACATTCCAGCTCCTCTGATTCATGCTACACAGAACGTCTGCACATCTTGCAGAAATTATGTGAAGACGGCAAACCATACATAAGTCAGGAGAGTTCAGGACCACCACTAGTGTAAGACAAGGTGATATTTTGTCATCTTATATACGTATATTTATATGTGATGAATGGATGATAATAAGTAAAGCAAAAGTAAAAACTAGTTACACAAAAAACCAAAGGAAAGGTATCGAAATATGGAAGGTATTTGCAGTAAAACTAATCTAAATTATAGCATTTTCTAAGGATTCCTGAAGTCACTAGTATTTCTTTTTCCAGTGACGAAATGGTCTACTGTACCTTAGGAGTGAAGCTAGTGATATTTTGATTCACCAGTGAATTTCCTACAAACGGTCATGGAAGATCAAAACACAGTTATTCAACTGCTAATGACCATGCGGGAAACGATGATGCCATTATGTATACCAATGGGTCTGTATTTTGTGGTGAGAAATCATGCTGGGGCTTCTTGCCTGGAGTTAAGGGGATGATCGTGGCTGAACAAAACGACGTGTACGTAACAACAACCTCCAGTATGGGAATGGAGATACAGGCACGTTACTGCATCTCTCAGGTGGCTGTCTGAGACTCCGTCAACAAGGGCAGTTATTGTGTCAGACTCTCAGTCTATGCCTCGGAAGGCTCAACTTGGATGGCTACGGCAAGAATGACAAACATCCATAGAAGCTTCGAATCTTCGGGAATTGGTGCGGATCTACTGTCCTAGTCCTGCAGGGGTACACGGTAATGAGCGAGCTGAAAGACTAGCTTAAAGAACACCCAAAGTGGGGGGGTACATTGGATATGGATAAGCTAGAGATACTGAGGACAATTAATGATAGCCTCTTAGATAGTCACACTGCACTTCACGAATCATCAAGGCTAAGACTGATGAAATTTGGCATCAAACGATTCATTGTGACTCTTACTGTCGAACTCCCTTACTATATCACGATACTGATTACCACAGGTGAGGGGAGATTCTGCTTGTGACCAGTTTTCTGAAGTTGGTGTGTAAGTGAAAGCAGCTATTAACCCTTTGAGCCCGACGCTGAAGTTTCCCCAAAAGCTCTCCCTGACGTTCCTAGACATAGTCATAAAAACCGCGGTGCCATTATGACATGACAACGGTTTTTCACCAGCGCGAGGGTAAATTGCAATTAAATTTCATGGAAATCAAAGCGATTACACCGCTAACGAAACAGATAAAATCGCTAGGCTATTGTTATTTCATTTTCCGACCAGAAAAGAGTTTACGTTGTGGTTTCGAATTATACTTTCGCGAATGTATTCCTAACCGTTTGAATATTTACTAGTAAATGCTCAGCTAACGCCTTATAACCATTTAGGTCAAAATCCGTCGCGATAAAAGGAAAATTTCCCCGTTCTGCTGTTGCGAGATTACAGGCTCAAATGAAACAAGAGTTCTGAATGCCCAGAGTTCACAGAGTGGTCTCAAATTGTGTCCCCCCATGAGAACAACAAATATGGCCGTTTGAAATGGTTGAATATTTACTAGTCACAGTTCTACATATTGCCCCGTGTGGTTTTTGGGGGTCACTGGTGAGACAAATAAATAATTGGGTAACTGCTCCCTCAGGCATGTCGTACAAGGTGAATAACATGAGGTAATGCATGAAGCTGGCAGCCTGTTCTAGTCAAACTGATTGCTACAGATATGACTGCTGCAAGAACATGTCAATGTTTGATGTAAGCTTTATGTCAGGGGATCAGATGTTGTAGTGGCTCCCTAGGGAGCATAGAGCCACAGTTACAACAGGTCCCCTTATAAGAAACAAACACTAAAGGGAGCATAGAGCCACAGTTACAGCAGATCACCGTATAGGAAGCTAACACTAAAGGGAAAATAATTTCATCGTCACTCAACAAACTTTCACTGCTGGTGCTGTCACTATCTAATAGCAAATTTCTGGCTTCCTCTAAATGATAAAATCTGTCTACACCAGCACAGTTTTTTTTCCTTTTAAACATTTTCACTATTTTACTAACACAAAGCGTATGTTCCACTAATTTTCCTTTCACGAAAGAACGAACTACTTCTGAAACAAATGACTATTTATCGATCCAGACATTACCATCTAGCACGTCCAGTCTGGTACTAATTACCACCCAACCGTAGCGCAGCTTTATAGTCCGTTTACGGGAATTCAGGTACGTGTGAAAATCCTTTGATGTAAACTGACCGGGACTGCAGAGATTAGGAATTGCTGAAGAAACCGAAATACCGGGACTGCGTGTTCAAAGGGTTAAAAAATATATTTTGTTTTAAAAGGAAATGGGAGGAGAGCGGGTTAGCATCAGATCATCTATTGCCCTTGCTTATCTTCTATCTTTGTCTAACTTGTTCAACCAAATTCTCGTCTGTCGTGAAATGACGTCTGTCTCACATCACGAATTCTAAATATTCTGACCATACCACGCGCCATACATGGTAGAAAGATAAAATACTCTGACCAATGGAAACGCTTTCTTGGTCCTTTGTTTACTACAGCTAGGAAATTAAATATGGCAAGGCCCTATCTGTGTAACCTGATTAACTTCGGAATTTTACTACAGCATTTAGAAGAAGTACCACTTCAAAGAGTGTATCAACACAATATTAGGGTAAGTAGTAATACTTTTACTAATAATATTATAGGACGGGAGAAATCTTAGGTTAAATGCATTCGAAGCTTCAGGTTGGCCTAAGTCCAAATTTAGTAAGCTTTAAATTTAAAATCGCATCAGTACTGATGAAATGTACAGGCTCATGTGTAATTTTAGAGGCAATTTCGCCTTCGGAAATATTTAAAATATTGAGAATGATCGCCAAAGTACGACTGTAAGTTTGATAAAGTATTTGAAGAAGTATTTCTTGAATGGAATAAGACACATACCAGGTACATAAGGAAAGACGAAAGAGATTGTAGTACTGTATAATTTGAACTATTACTTAATAGTTTTATTCGCAACCAAATTATTGTATGGAGGCGAATCATGGGAAATGAATGATGATTAAGAAGGTAGAAGAAAACTATGATCACATTGAATTAAAATGATTGTTGCTACTGTACTATACCTTGTGCATCTGCTAGCACGCTAATCTGAAACTGTCTATTGTCCCCATCTATGTCTTAGAGGGATATGGATAGACAAATACAGGGATTGCGTTTGACTTTGTTTCAGGTTTAATCATATAACTTGAAAACCTACACCAAATAAGAAGAGGCATCTCTTAATGAAGTTGCAACGAATGCAGTGCCAGTTCTGAGGAAAAGTGCCAGCCATTTCGTGTGTAGCAGTGGGAAGATTTTCTTCTGAAGATTCCATCCAGCATTTTGAGGTAGCCATCTGCAGTGACTCACTTAAGTTGCTCTCAGGGCAACTGTGTAGCGTATGCCGGTTCACCAAACAAATAACCGCATCCAGTTCATGATGCAAATAACAGTACATAGCTCAATTATATTGTAAAGATACCACTAATAATTCTTAAATGAAACATCAACCAAGCTAGACTGTCTACCAAGAGATAGACATCTTACACAAGAGAAAGACATTTTTGTTAAACTGTTCTTTTTTATTTAATGTTGTAAAATATTTGATTCTAATGTTCTTCCAAACGGAAAAAAGAAACTGTTTTAATAAATTGTAAATATTCACCAGCAGATTTTCTTAAATTCTTTAAGTTGAATTACAGTTCTTGTTGGTGAATTTAGTTATATAAATTACCCCTAGCAGAGTCAGAAACAATATTAAATACCATAATCACAGAGGCGGAACAGGAGAGGTAGCAGTTAGGGACTCAGAGTACTACATCACCATCTTCTCTGGGAACTTACATAGCTTGACCCTACCTTTGTGTCTATACACCCTTACTCTCTTCAGAGAAGGGGGTATTACTAATAAGATTAGACTCTTATCTGGCACTATCCTGGTATCATCTGATACACCTGTATGTCCAGGATATCTTATTAATTTTAATAACATCTGAACCTCTCGCGACATCGGCTATAATTAGAGTATGTAATGTCATTTTATTATCAGTTGTTATCTGTTATATTCAAATATCTATTATCATTTGCAATTGATTGCGTTGGTGGTGACTATTTATATCAGAAGTTGTTGTTTCTTTCATTTGTTACAGGCAGTGTCACGGATCGTTTGTATTACTGTATTGTTTTTCCTTACATTATGAGTAGTTGGTAGTGTTGTTTAATTTGGGTTTCTGCTTTTTATTATGGTGTGTTTGTTTTGTGTGTTTATTAATTACTAGAGCGTTTTTACTATTTCCTTTTATTAGTTCTTCTGCAAAAATAATACTATTATTATTATTACTATTGTTACTGTTATTACGTTTACGTGGAGAGGGACTTGCGTATCCTCAACCAGTGCACAGGGTGTAGAGCACCACCAGGATAGGAGGATGTCAGGCACCTCGACTCCTATGTAACGGAGTTGAAGACATCCACAACCTGGGATTTTGAGGCATTCAGTACCCGGATGTGTGACCAGTGAGATAAGCTAGTCGTGCTGATACTTGCTGGACCCTTGTGTCAGTCGCCGAGCTCCGCACAGTGCTTGCAATATCAACACTTTCACGCTAAAGAGACTGTCCTTCCTTTCCCATTTAATATTTTTTTATCATTCCAATTTTTTTTATTTTGTTGTAATGACATTTTATATTTTTAGAATTTCCTATGGCTATATAAGACTCTTCTTCCTCTGGTGATTTAGCATAATGTGCTTCTAACCTTGCCCTGTCTCACTTTTAACCGGTTTCCCTTCCCTTTCCCCCCCCCCCCCTTTTCCATAGATTTAGAGGTTGGGGGTAGCCTGGTACAGTGAAACGAAAGGGTAGATAAGCGAACTGGCCTGCGAAGCTCTGAGACCAAGATCCATAATTTCCAGCGGAGCTTGTATATTTAACTTTATATGTATTTCTTAGTTTTGTGTATATAGAGTTTTAATATCGACTGGACTTCCCCTGGGGCATCTATACTAAGCACCCTACCCCGTGTAATATTGCTATTGTGATCTGTTCAGATCATGCCTCCGTTGATCGTGTTTTTTTACAGTGTATCAGGTAGTGTTCTATGTAACGTTCTTGCTGGCATTCATGGCAGTGTGGTTAATCTATCATAAAGTATTTTGTACCTAGCCAGAGACGCCACAACATTATGTTCAAGGGTACTCGTACCTTTAGTTCTTCTTTTATTTAACACATCCTTTTTTGTTCTTTCAAAGTTTAAACGTGTGTCTACTTTCCTTTCATGTTGTCTTCCATTTCTGGTTTATAGTTCGCTTCACTTGACTCTCAATCTCCGATTTTCCAAGCCTGGCTATTACATTATTTAAACTTATTCTTCCTTTGTTTAGCAGTCTGGTCTGCTAACTAGTTTCCAGCTATAGCAACGTGTGCTGGAACACACACTAGCCTCACAATGCAGCCTCTTTTCAAGAATGATGTAGCCATAGAAAGAATTTCTTCCTTGATGCCTGGTCAGAGGCATTCACGTAGGTGTTCCAGTGCTTGAAATGATGATAGTGAAGTGTAAATATGGTAACTTCATTTGGCGGATTGTCTGTAATTAATTCTAATCTTTTAAAAATTGCTACTATTTCAGGTGTAAAAATTGAACGCCTTCAGTTACACTGTAATTCTTTTTTTCCCCATTGTGGTATTACTACACCTGCACCTAGCTGCCCGCTTTGGCCCTTGAATCCTTCGTTGTAAAAAGCCAAACTTTTGTTTTGTAAATTGCTTTATGAACTTTATCATCACTGTTTTGGCTTCTCTGTCTTGTTTCCTATGTAGTCTATAACTGGTTCTTTTAGTTCCCAGGGTGGTATAGTATTTCTATATTTATTAATATTGCTAATTACGTTTGATAGTTCTTTGTACAGTGTTGGATCTTCAACAGTTCTCCACCGTGTTGGATATCGTAATGTTCACCGTGTTGGATATCGTAATGTTCACCGTGTTGGATATCGTAATGTTCACGGTGTTGGATATCGTAATGTTCACCGTGTTGGATATCGTAATGTTCACCGTGTTGGATATCGTAATGAATGCAAGTGAATACACTTGGTTGGTTTTGAACAAAGGCTTTATTTGCTGGGTGTGCATTTCTTGTTCTGCTTTGCTCTAATAATTAAATTTTAGTTCCTTCCGTGTTAGTTTGTCAGAAAAAGGCAAATCCGATTCATTTTTTTCCTGTCTATTCTGATGCTACACTTCTCTCTAACATTATTTAGAGGTTCTTATTTTTTGCTTACGCTTACATCTACCAAGGATTACCTTCCTGACACCATCTTCCTGACCTGTTCATTTTTCCGTTGTAGCCATCGGCGTTTATCAAAGACAGTGATCAATGCCACCTTGACTTGTTTGCTAAGACGCAAGAGATAGGTGCATGAAGCCGTCTATCCCTACACTAGTGTGCATTACCTCCGCTCATCTGGTGAATAAGTCTGGTAGTGGTAAAATAGATGGTCATTTAAGAGATAAAGTGGGAGCGATGTGCTAAAAATACGGCCCAACTTTAAGATTTTTGTGATGTTACCAATCTGGACACCAGACATATCGCATAATTATTTGGGGCAAGTCTCTTAACAACCTTAAACAAGATGTCTTTTTGTAGTTAAGAAGATGGGAAGAGAATGCAATCTTGGAAGAGATTATCAGAGGTAATAAGTAAGGGTAGGGTGTGTAAAAGTGTTACGTACATTTATTACCTACGGGGGTAGTCTTCGGTCCTGCCAAATGTACGCACCAGTTTTATATAGTTATATTATTTGTGCGTTCGATTGATTCACGCACTGACGTGCACAATGCTGTGTGAGTTGCTTTGGACGCACGTGTAACCTAGTTGAGTAGATTGTGACGTCATGATAGGGGCAGCTCGGACGACATTTATGTCCGCAGTGTTATTCTTTGATTCCTGGCAAATTTGAAGATGCCATCAGTTGTATTCGTATCTATTGGTCTTCATGGCGAAGCCAATAGTGGAAGAATGAAGTAAGTGTCGCCCCATTTCTTATGGCAAGTTTAATTATGTAAATTAAAGTATCAGGCCGCTCCTATTAATGGTCTAGCGGGAATTCATCGGAGATGACATTCCTAGAATTGGACACACGGAGTCGATAGCCTTTGGAATCTTTTGTAGGGGGAGAATCCATATGTGGAATCAAGTTAATGAATATATATATATGCTTCACATGTTTAATATGCCGTTTTACCTATGCCAAAGTCGTGGTATGGATACCGAGAGGTTAGCCAAGATGAAACACTAACCTGGTTGTATTGTTATATCTGCCTTTGTTTGGATTGGATATGCTATCTAAGAATTTTATGAAGAAAGTCTGGGATGCTTACAAGTATGATATAAATTATTGCTCCGTGAGAATGAATCCGTTTGCCTTAATAAACGTCCTTGGGAGAAGGTCAACGGACGTTAATACCATGTCTGTTATATGGTAATGGAAGTGATCCTTAGTCACTGGAATATATAAGAGAACTTAACTGTTAGAGAATCTACAACAACTATTAACAGTGATATTAACATTTTGACGTATGATCTTCGCATCTGTAACTATGATTGTATTGTTCCACTTCGTTGGTGTCACGTCAATAAAATATATGTACTGTAATCACCGACTTGTGTGCTGCCAATACTTGCCCAGTTCACCCAATTCAACGATACTTGTTGGAATTTTCGTTTGAAGAACATTGTTGACATTCATTCCGTTTTAACCATTCGCGTTTCAATTTACCTCTTCACTGAACTCAACGATAAAATGGAGTCAACAATAAATGGTGTTCCAGTGTGGTCTGGAAATATCTAACTTCCAAGGAACGTACCCATCCAAATTATCGTTTGAAAAGAAGAATTTTTACTTTCAAGGCGACATCATCTCAATTTGGATCCTAGCGTGATATGAATCAGATTCAACTTACGTTTACCAAGGTCAAGGTCTTCAATCAACCTCCACGTCAAGTTTCACAGTGACTGATTACTTGGAGATCATCTCTTCATCATTATTGCGTGCGAGCTGTAATCTAGAGAAGCAGAACGAAGTATTTTATCTGTAGACGTACATCCACGGAGACGAGGCACATTGATTTTTTACCTGCACGCGAGATGAGTATAACGTGTTTCCGTTGTACACTTTATTACGCTTAGTTGTGCCTTCCGTGTTATGTCCACATTCATATTTTTCGTGTTCAGTGTTATATGTTGTGTATTCTTCGTGGGAGGTAGGGAGGTTGATCTGACGAACGAGATCCATCTCGAAGCCAATTCGGGCTCTTCGTCAGACGTTCTGTAGGGCTCGTCTTGTAAGTTTCAATTGAGCGATAGTTCCGGTACAAGGCTAGAAACCTTGCCGAAGTTCCGATCGCTAGTTGCTTCTTATAATATTATCTATTTAGCTGTTTCGTCACGTTTAATCGTTGTTTTTGGTAGCTATTTTTATTCATAATTTAGTTTTATGATGAATTTTGTTTGTATTTTGCGTCCATCTCACCTTTCCTGTCGTTTAGTTTTTTACAAAACCTATGTTTTTACACTGTGTTGTCAATTGTACTGTTAATTATCTGATCGTAGTTATCGTCGTATATTTTTACGATATTCTATTTTAGTTATACATTTTTATTTTTTTGATTTCTACGATTGTGTTCTACCGTCCAGTTTATCATGTCTTGTCGGTTATGTTTCTATTGTCTTTCTCGTTGTTCATTTCATGACATTTGATTACATAAATTTATTGATTAATAACATATTTAATAATTATATGATAACATTATACCGTTCTAAGGACAGGAACGAAGACCACGAGTTGTAGTAACAATTTTAAGTAGTATTATTACATAATAAAATTGAATAATGGCTACCTTAGACTATTTCATTAAGCAAGCAAAAGCTCTTCAGATGGCTCCTGAGGAAGCAAAAGCATTTGCACTTGCAGAATATAAGAAAGCTCAAGAAATAGAAGCTGATCAGAGAAGGTTAGAAACTTTACGTTTGGAAAATTTGAAATTTGAGGCAGATCAAAAAAGGATTGAGGCGGAGGAGAATGAGAAAAAAATGAGATTAACTGCTGAGGAGGATGAAAAGAAGAGGAAATTTATAGCTGAGGAAGAGGAGAAAAAAATGAGATTAGCCGCTGAATTAGAAGAGAAACGATTTCAGCGAGAGGCAGAACAGAAGCAAAGGGAGGCTGAAGAAAGACTTAAAATTGAGATGGAAAATAAACAAAAAGAAATGGAAGAAAAAAGATTAATAGCTGAAAAAGAAATGGAAGTTAAACAAAAAGAAATGGAAGAAAAAAGATTAATAGCTGAAAAAGAAATGGAAGTTAAACAAAAAGAAATGCAAGAAAGAAGATTAATAGCTGAACAAAACACAAAACGACTTCAGCTTGAGATGGAAGAGAATGAAAGAAAACGACAGCATGAACTGAAATTAGCAGAGTCAGAATATGAGAGACTTAGGTTAACTCAGGAAGCTAATTCTCAGAGAACTTTTGAAAGCCAAACTTCATCCAGACATGATAATTTTAAGGAAATTCACCTTAAATTACCAAAATTTAATCCCCCGTCTGATGACGTGATATTCTTCCTAGATAGGTTTGAGGCCACTTGTGTGTCTTATAACGTGGATAAAGCTCTATACTGTACATATTTATCCAGATTACTCACAGGGGACGCATTAGCAGTTTATCATACCACCAGCATTGGTGAGAAAAATGACTATAATGCTCTTAGAGCGGCACTTCTGCAAAAATTCCAAATGACAGAAGACCAATATCGTTTAAAATTTCATACATTACTACCCCAATCTAGCAGAAATTTCAGTGATTTTCTGTCACAAATACGACTAACATTAGAAAGATGGATCGAATTATCCAAAATTGAAAAGTCGTATGAAGGTCTCTTCGATTTACTGATGCGCGATAAGGTACTTTCGTCTGTAAATCCTACATTTCTCGCATTTTTGCAAGAACGGAAACCTTTATCAATGAAAAATTTAGAAGAACATGCAAAAAATTTTTGCACTGCTCACCCAAACATGGATCTAAGTAATGCACAGATTAAGAATGAATTGCCTGTTGCTTTTGCAGCACAACAAAACAATTTTTCACGCAATCGTTCTTTTAGTGCTGACAGATATGTCAATAAGGGAAATAATGACAATTTTAACAATGGTAATTTTTACAAAGGGAAGCAATTTCAACAATCTGCTCCATTTAATGTTTCTTGGAACCAGGCTCACAGATCGCGAGATTTTGGTAACAATAATTTTAAAAATAATCAAGGACATTATAATAAACAAAACTGGAGATCAAGATCTCAGGGTCCGCAAAACAAACAATTTTTTGGAAATAAACCATTTTACCAACATCATAACGATAATTATACAAATTATCGGACTAATCCAAATTTTAACTCTAGCAGAAACTACAATTATGGCAATTTTAATGACAAAAATCAAAATCGATCGCGTCGACGAGATAGATCGTTGAGTAATACGAATAGACATTCTAATGTCGCTTTTAGTGATACACAGGCTAACATTGAACAGGGTAAAGGAGCTGAAACTCATAATGCTATGTGTTGTTCTCTTGATTGTACCCAAGTCAAAGATTGTTCAGAATGCTCTACTCTTTTCCAGCCCAGGGCGATCACGACGCTGCGTTGCGGACATACCTTACCTAGTCTACCTGCAGTCTGTACGGCCACTGCTGCTTCAGTACACCAGGGACAGGGCTCTCTTAAGTTTAACAAGGGATTTGTCAACAATATTTCATGCTCTCTCCTATTTGACTCTGGTTGCAGTACAGTCGGCGTCCGGACTTCGCTGATCAACCCAAGTTGTGCCACGGGCCGGGTTGTCAAATGTGTAACGTTTGGTGGCACAATTGAAACATTTGCCACTGCTATTATTGATCTTAATACTCCATTTTTTTCAGGAAAGATTCAAGCTTGTCTCCTTCCGAATCCAATTTGTGATTTGATACTTGGTCGCATACATGGTATTAAAGAGTGTACACCACAGCAAATTGCTGAATGGGAAGAGCGACATATTCAAACTGCAAATGCAGTAGTGACTAGAGCGCAAGCTACTAATATGTCGCATGATACACCTATGGAACCTACAGTTCATACCACTTGTGATGATGATGCTCCTATTTCACGGGAGTTGTTTGCAACATTGCAAAAGAATGATGATTCATTAAAAAAAAATTTTCAGTATGTGAACAAAAATAATACCAGCAACAAACTTGCAAAATCTAGACATGATTTTATACTTAAAAATGGCATTTTGGTTAGAGTAATACGAGAAAAGGATTCATCCTTATGTTCTCAGATTATAGTCCCATCCTGTATGAGATCTCGTATATTACGACATGCGCATGACTCGCAATGTGCGGGCCATATGGGTTTTTCGCGTACCAAATCCAGAGTGCTTTCGGCATTCTACTGGCCAGGCGTACATAAGGACATCACTCTCTATTGTCGGTCTTGTTTGATATGTCAAGAAGTTAAGGTACGGGGTCCATTTCATGCGGCTCCTATTCAAGCTGCGGACATCCCGATTAGACCATTTGATAAAATGGCTATAGACATTATTGGTCCTATGCTACCATCTGCTAGAGGGCATACGCATATTCTTACGTGCATTGATATGTGCACTCGCTGGCCTGAAGCTATCCCTCTCAAGAACACTTCATCTGCCAGTGTAGCAGAGGCATTGATGTTAATCTTCTCACGCATTGGTTTTCCACGGAAAATCTTGTCGGATCATGGGGTTCAGTTCATTTCTGAATCCATGTCTCAAGTTATGAAGACATTAGGTATAGACAGATCTCTAAGTTCTATTTATCATCCGATGTCAAATGGGTTAATTGAGCGTCTAAATAGGACACTCAAGCAGTTGTTGGGTAAGATAACTCAAGACCACCCACAAGACTGGGATCGGGTCCTACCCGCTTGTCTCTTTGCGTATCGCGAAGTACAAAATCAAGCAACGGGGTTTTCTCCATTTCAACTTGTTTTCGGCATGCAACCACGCGGTCCGATGTCGTTAATCCACGACTTATTGGTTGACGAGAATATTGAAGAGGAAACTCAATCCTCTTATGAGTATGTGATCTCTCTGAGAAAGAGAATCATAGATGCTTGTAGACTAGCTACTGCATCATCCGAACAAGCCAAAGAAAAAGCTCGTCTATTTGCAAACAAGTATAGACGTCTTCGCCAGCTCATACCTGGTGATGAAGCTTTTGTATTACTCCCTGCGCATAATAATCGTCTTTTAATTACCTGGAGAGGTCCTTTCAGGATCATCTCAAGAATATCCGATGTCGACTACATCGTTGATGTTAATGGTAAACATAAAACCTTCCACATTAATATGTTGAAGGAATATTACTCACGTCCTGATTATCTACAATCAGTGTTCCAAGCAACTGACGATCCTACACCTCCTATTCAACACTATTCTAGTTTGTCTGTCATCCAAGAAGAGGAATCTTCTTTCGATGATGTACAACTACCAATACCAGTTGTACCACTCCATTCCACTGAGAAATGGAATGATGTTACTATCTCATCTACTCTTACTGATGATCAACGTCAGCAAGTCTCTAATATTCTACACACGTATGAGGATGTCCTCACTGACATCCCAGGTCATACGTCAGTCATCCAACATGACATTATTCTGACTGACGATACACCGATTCGAGTTCGCCCATATCCTATTCCTTTACACTTTCGTGATAAGGTTGATAAGGAATTGGATGAGATGCTTCAATTAAATATAATTGAACCATCTTCATCACCATATTCTTCTTCTATGGTAATCATTCGGAAGAAGGACAACAATATACGTCTTTGCGTAGATTACAGGAAATTAAACAAAGTTACAAAATTCGATGCGGAACCATTACCTCTTTTAGACGACTTATTAGAGAAATTATCTCATGCCACATTCTTTTCGAAATTTGACCTTTCAAAGGGTTATTGGCAAGTGCCATTAACCCCTAAAGCAAAGCCATTCACCGCTTTCTCGACGCCACGGGGTCTTTTTCAATGGAATTTTATGCCATTCGGTCTAATGAATGCGCCAGCTACCTTTGTACGCATGATGCGCCGCATATTGTCTCATCGTCCCGATGTCATTACTTATATAGATGACATCTGTCTTTTCAGTGACTCTTGGGATGAACATATTCAGGGTTTAAAATCTTTACTTTCTACCTTACGGGATTATAACTTAACAGCGAAACCTTCAAAGGCTTTTGTCGGTTTTCATGACATCTCATTTCTTGGTCACCGTATAGGTCGCGGTTTAATGTATACAGAAGACAGTAACGTCTCTAAAATTTTAAACATCTCAGCACCTAAGACAAAAAAACAAGTGAGGTCGCTCTTAGGACTAATACAGTTCTATTCTAAATTCATCCCTCATTTGTCTACTATAACTGCACCTCTTTCTTCGTTACTACTAAAGAAAGGCACATCTAATATAATAAAGTGGTCGCAGGATCATCAAACGGCTTTAGATTATATAAAACAATTTTTTTCAAATAAGCCTTTTTTAAGGTTGCCTAACAAAGATCTCACCTTTGTTCTTCGCAGTGATGCTTCTTCCTACGCTATCGCGGCAGTTTTAATGCAGGAATACGGAGGCACCTTATTTCCTGTTATGTACGTATCCAGAAAGCTTACGACGAGCGAGATGAAGTATTCCGTTCTGGACAAAGAGCTCCTCGCTCTTGTCTGGTCAATCACAAAACTGGATCGTTATCTCCTCGGATCACACTTTGTGGTGGAATCCGACCAGAAAGCTCTTACAGCACTGAACACAGGGAACGTGAAGTCATCAAAGTCAGCGCGTTACGCTATTGCGCTTCAACCGTTCCATTTCGAGATACGAGCTATTCCTGGAGTACAGAATGTGTTTGCAGACTGTCTTTCAAGATGCCCTAGTGAACACGTGGAAATTAAACCACTTCCAGATGGTGAAACGTCCTCACAGAAACATGAATAACTTTGTACATGGTCACTGATTATACATCTGTGGAGACTATGTGTAGTTCTGCAGTATTCGTATATATATAACTTTCAGAATATACTTACGTATGGATTATAACATTATTTCTTGTGAAGTAACGTTTTGTTAGAACGGGAACAGTGATATTAAAGTAACATTTTTTTTTAGTATGGAAACATTGGTAAGAGTGACAAATAGACATTCACTATTGTTATGGAACAGATTACACTACATATCGTGTTCGTAAACTTATTTCAGGCATGGTACATTTAGAACATATTCTTGTCAATTTAACTAGTTCTAAAAGAATATTAACAATGAGTGAAATTGAAATCACTTAGAATAAATTAGTAATTAGTTATTTGTTCATAAATTAAGTACTACTAATTAGTATAATTCAATTTAATCAATTTGATTGATTATAAATCACACATCTACTACCTTCATTAGTGTTTCGCAATACGTGTATTCACGTATCCCACTACATGATATCTCACTTTTAGATAACTAGTCAAACTTACTAATGTTAGGAAATAGTAAGTGCGTTGCTTCTTAAAGTGTTTAATTATGCTTTGTTTCATTTTGCATGTTATATTTTAAAATTTTCTGTTTTATTGATGCTTTTATCATTGATCATCATCAGTGTTGCTGTTCATTTTCATTTTTGAAATCATATGTTTCAAATTTCTTTTAAAACAATTTTGTTGAATTTTATTATCATCTTTTTTTTATGGTTTATTTCATTTTCATTTTCAACTTCTTTTTACTTCGAATATTACCACATCGTTCCAAAGTAGGTCGATGGTGGATGTGTGCTTTAATGCATACTATCATTTAGTTATATTGTTTTCATTTAATATTCTTTTCTTAATATGATATAATTTTATGCATGTCATAAATCTTGTTGTAGTTTTTTACTCACCTCTCTCGAGTAATTAGTTCGAAAAAAATTAATAGAATTAATTTTTTTTAAGGGGAGGTAATAAGGGAGCTGTTACGTACATTTATTACCTACGGGGGTAGTCTTCGGTCCTGCCAAATGTACGCACCAGTTTTATATAGTTATATTATTTGTGCGTTCGATTGATTCACGCACTGACGTGCACAATGCTGTGTGAGTTGCTTTGGACGCACGTGTAACCTAGTTGAGTAGATTGTGACGTCATGATAGGGGCAGCTCGGACGACATTTATGTCCGCAGTGTTATTCTTTGATTCCTGGCAAATTTGAAGATGCCATCAGTTGTATTCGTATCTATTGGTCTTCATGGCGAAGCCAATAGTGGAAGAATGAAGTAAGTGTCGCCCCATTTCTTATGGCAAGTTTAATTATGTAAATTAAAGTATCAGGCCGCTCCTATTAATGGTCTAGCGGGAATTCATCGGAGATGACATTCCTAGAATTGGACACACGGAGTCGATAGCCTTTGGAATCTTTTGTAGAGGGAGAATCCATATGTGGAATCAAGTTAATGAATATATATATATGCTTCACATGTTTAATATGCCGTTTTACCTATGCCAAAGTCGTGGTATGGATACCGAGAGGTTAGCCAAGATGAAACACTAACCTGGTTGTATTGTTATATCTGCCTGTGTTTGGATTGGATATGCTATCTAAGAATTTTATGAAGAAAGTCTGGGATGCTTACAAGTATGATATAAATTATTGCTCCGTGAGAATGAATCCGTTTGCCTTAATAAACGTCCTTGGGAGAAGGTCAACGGACGTTAATACCATGTCTGTTATATGGTAATGGAAGTGATCCTTAGTCACTGGAATATAAGAGAACTTAACTGTTAGAGAATCTACAACAACTATTAACAGTGATATTAACATTTTGACGTATGATCTTCGCATCTGTAACTATGATTGTATTGTTCCACTTCGTTGGTGTCACGTCAATAAAATATATGTACTGTAATCACCGACTTGTGTGCTGCCAATACTTGCCCAGTTCACCCAATTCAACGATACTTGTTGGAATATTCGTTTGAAGAACATTGTTGACATTCATTCCGTTTTAACCATTCGCGTTTCAATTTACCTCTTCACTGAACTCACCGATAAAATGGAGTCAACACAGAGGTAATAAGTAAGGGTAGGGTGTGTAAAATAATGGGTGTGGTAAAAAAATGTAAGGGGTAAAACCTTATATGGTCATGTCAGTAATGTTAAGAATAAGTGATGTGGGTAACGTTTACTAAAATAAGACTCTTTACCTTGCGGTTGGTTTGAAATTAGAAATGAAACTAAAAAAATTATGATTGGGTTTTACCCCGGAGAACCTCACACGATGACAGATGTGTGGGAGAAAAATTCAACTTTAAAATCTAGCGCGTTTCTGACACTTCCCCACTGCATTCCTTACCTTCGTCAGGAGATCACAGATGGCCAGAATAAGGAGTAATACTAAGGATTCCTTTAGAGGACAGGCCGAAGAGCTAGAATTCGCTTTACAATTAAAAAAAAAGATTAAACCATCGGAGTTAATACTTAGCGCCCCAAGCCCAAGGAACATTCCTCAAGTGTAAACAGTTAGGAACCTCAAAGGAGGGCGACTGCATCTTAAACAGTTGTAGTGTAGTACTTCTACGGCCAAGCTCTGCAACAGAGTCTGAATATAATTACGCGAATTTATTTGGGTATGTTGTAACATGTACATTTTATTAATTTTTATTTGCATGTGACAAATATGAATTATTTATTGATGCAAAGTTGCACATGAGGCTGACAACCTCATCATATAAAAGAACTTGCCTCATAAACCACCACTTAATGAGCTGGTGACTGCATCGTGCTGGTTTCCTCACGAGAAACCAATGGCACAGGTGGCCCCAGTTTCCTAAGTAGTAGGCTGATGTTGATGACAACATCATGGTATATATATTTTTATGCTAAAATTTATAATTAAGATTTGCTATATATATATATATATGTCCACCACTAATTGATATTTTCCGAGGATGATACACGTCACGTGACCGATAATTTATTTTACCATTTCGTTTCATATGTTATTAACTCTTTTAATGTTCTGTTTTCCTAGACATTTGTATTCTTCTTTTCTATCTTTCATTTTTCACCTTCTCAAACCCTACCCGAAGTGTTTACGTTCTGGCTTTCAGTAGAAATCCCCCACTGGTCAGAAACGGTCAGCGCAGCGGTAATATTACATACACGCACCTGGTCCGTCCAGGGGAATTTCTCTGGTCGCTTTAAAACGTTTGATCACGAGCGGCTGGTACCCTTTGAGGCCTGGGTAACGAGTTTGATCTGTTTCAGGGGGAGATAACTATCGCCATCAGTCTCTGGGTTTTTGCCCCTTAGAACGCATTAGCTCTCATAATATTATGCATTTCTCTACCTGAAGGAACTTTCTTGCGGTTGTTGACTTCTGATGTCTCTAGAATAACCTTTGTCTTACTGAATAGGCTAAATTAACTGTCATTTCTGTAAGATAATGTCAGGTGTGGATTGTTCACTTAAAAACTGAATAGTGAGATGCAGGTAATAATTCTGGATTATAGGAGATAGTCACTGATTCCTTTTTTATAGATATTTTTAGTGGCAAGGGAGAATCATTTTATGCTTACTTGTGTGGCTAGGCACTAGTCTATAACTTTCACAGAAAGCAGTCACCAGGCATAGATATAATTCTATCTTATGATTCAGCCACAACTGTATTATTATAGCAAGAACATTGCATTTTCTATGTACTCATTTTGTGGAATGCTAATATATTTCCCCAAGGGGACATACGATTTATTTGTGTAATGTCAAATGCTGTAATCTGTTTATGTAAATTAATTTAATGTTGTAAGACGAATAAGCATATTCATTAAACTGTAACTACAAGGTTAGGTTTCCTGTATGTTGAGATTGGGAGAAGAGGAGTAGATTTTGCTGTCAGAACATTTAATGACAGTTACATGGGTGTACAAAAGATATTAAGCTTATGCGGGCACATGCTATAATTGATAGAATGGAGGGAGCGGAGCATGACTAGGTTATAAAACATTAGATTGATTTTGTTGTTGCTTGAGGTAAAGGGTGTCTTTTTTGGGTCTCAGTTTCAGGGAGACCGAATCGCTAGAGCAGACTCCAGTCAGGCGAAGAACGTCATATTCTCTTCGATCTAGAGGGTTTCTGAATACCGCTAGCGTCACGAGTCGTCAACCCCGTTCCTGAATCAAAACCCCTTTTTGTCAACGCCAAGTTACGCTCACGCAGTGCAACGAGCCAAAGCTAAATCTGGAATCACCAAATGCAGTAGTAGTTCCCTACTCGCCTATCGGATTACCAGCTAGAGCATTGCCGCTTCCAGAATATCAAAACCGCCCAGCATGTCTATAGCAGAATCTGATATCAACCGACTTTGTGTGCCTAAACGGGGCTTAAACAGGATTTACTACCCAGCACGCAAGCTAAATCTAGCGCCGGATAAAGAGCGCAAAAGGACTCGTTGTCCTCAAGTGACTTCGTTTGGTGTATTCCTGGATTAGGTAGAACTTCGCACTTAGAAGCGGCCAGAGGTACAGAGTTCCAGCCCCTCACGCAATTAGGGGTCACCAAAGATAGCGCCTACATTGGATTTACAGATCAATTCCATCACCCATGGAGTATATTTTTACGTAAAGACATTGGAGCTATTCCATTTGGTCCCACAAAAGTAAGAGATAGACCGTCTTCCAGTCCCCATCGCGAAATCAGGGGTGCCACCAGCAATAGCGACTACAGTGGATTTATACAGGTCAAGTCCATCCCCCATGGAGTATATTTTTACGTAAAAGACACTGTCGGAAACATTGTACTTGGTCCCACGAAAAAACGGACAGACTGTCAGACAGTTATTTCATTTATCTGTGTTCTATAGGTTTTATGAGTGTTGGTGGTTGATAAGGGTGGATTTAGGCGGACGTCAAATTACCACCCCTATCGACACCAGGTATTAAAGTGCAAGATGTAGGTGTCTTCTCTGGTTTATGATGTTGCTGTGTATATTGTAGTAGAATAGTTCACAGAGTACAACACAGGCAACATGATGTGTAGAGTCATAGAAATGGTAACTTCGCTTTACGTTTTATACCATTTACTGCACGCCACAAAACAGTCATGATATATATGTCATCACCAACATAGTTCAACGAAGTACGCATTCAAAATAATATTAGCTGATAGTCATGTAGAATCCAATACTCAATATTCATCTTGTAAACAAATAGCTTCCGTATTTTCGATATCGTAAAGTTCTGGTTCGTGAAGCTCTATAAATAATATATAGCACAGATCTGGGTACCTAAAGTTCATACATATAATTTCTGCAACAGTGTCAGCTGCAGATCATCAATGTTCATAGATAATAATAAATACTCCCTCCCTGATGCTAGCAGATCAGATGTATACAATAAGTCCATTTATCGTCTGCACGTGAATAGCATACATGGAGTACAGGTCAACCCGACCTTTATAACATTCCTAAGTCTAACCATCTGACTTGGACGTGATCTCTGATATAACGAATCCTGGAACACAGACAATAGTCTTGTTGGTCTAGAGCGACCCATATATGTAACTAGTTCAGGTATAAAGATACCGGTGGTGAAATCCTAATCAAAGTACCTCTCCATTTTTGAATCACACAGGCGAGCAAAGAGCGACAAAAATGACGAACTTCTAGATGATAGCGTAAAGTTCAATACAAGAGGAATTACCTTTTTTTCGAAATCAACCACTGAACATATGCCTCCAGGCAGGCTTGAATAACACTGGGAAATAGTCTAGTTAGCTAACTGACTCACAAAGACAATGTATTTCCCTCAGAAAAATCACAAGACGCAGATTGCGTCCGCTCGCTGCTCAGACCATTTCTTAACCCCGAGCTGCGCGGAAAAAACAATCGAACTCTCCAAGTCTAGACATGTGCAGAACGCATCTACCTGAGTATCAATTCACACAAGACGATTCTAAGAACATACGAGATAAAAGACATACACTATCGCTCCTTTTATGGTCATGAACAGAAAACCTTAAGACAGGTTTCAGACATCTACAACAGTTGACTGATACTACCAAATAAGGAGATATGGTCACGCTTCGTTCAAGAAATTATAGACCGAACGTGTCTCGACCCAAGAGGAGGTAAACTCATAAAAAATAGTAGTCTCAAAATCTCGAGTTATGTCGCTTTGACTGTAAAACAATATAATACACATTTCAGTAAAAAATGATCATACAAAGACTTTTTACGACAAAATGATTATACAAAGACTTTTGGAAAAAAATGATCTGTGCGTAACAGTGGTGTGTGTGTTTGTGGGTGTGTATTTGCATTATTGATGACTGTTGATGAATATTTGATTATTGATGTAATTTATGCTGTACATGATGATATGCATTAATTCCATGCTTTTCTTCTTTAATAAAGTTTACACATTTATTAATGCGCTGTTCCCGACCCTTTTCATCCATAATTAAACTTGTTTTAGCTCTTTACTCTTGTCGATTTCACTACTATTGTCCAATTCGACAAATACCCTACACTTTACTCAACCACGATAATTAATGGGAGCCCGTCCGAGATTCTAGAACCCATCTAGTACGACATTTAATATGTGCTCGATCCGAGGATGAATCTCTCACAAGATTCTATCTTGATTCTTAGAGTTTAGTGTTCTGCAGATTATAGGAATTGCTATCCCTAGACATATCGAACTATTTCTTTTGGGTGGAAGTCGGAACAGCGTTTTTTCTCCACAGCAATCATAAATATTTAGTTACATTTATTGTTCATGCTACACATGAGACAGCTGGTAAAGGTTGATGGTATCACTGCTGAGTTTTTGGTTGACAAATCTGACGACTATTGTTGTAAAAGTCAGAAATTTTTTTTTTTTTAAAGGGTTAATATTTTTTTCAGGAGTAGCTCTTTAATTTGAGATAAGAAGCTACAGATAGTCAGTTACTAGCTTGCATCTGTACCAAGGGAGGGTGTTCATTCGGATGATAGTAACCAATCCTCTCAATAGCTTAGTACTGACAGAACTGGGGTGAAGTGATAGTAATAAGTTTTACATCACTTACATTTTTTGGAGTTTTTTGGGGTTTTTGCTTGTCGCAATCAGAGTAGCTACAAACTTTCTTGTTTTTAAAGTTCCCAGGCTGGCCTAGATTTTATTGATTATTAAGTTAATCAGCACCTAGTGGACTAGGTAACTAAGATCTCTAGGTTCTATTCTTCTATAGTGTTTGCTCACCCTGATATAATGGCCGATCTAGATAAAGTGCATAGGATTGCCTTCGAGGTAGCTAAGTACATGGAGTACCAGGATAGCGAAATCCAGCCTTTTCTAGAATTTGCAGTAAGCCTGCAGGATCAGTACGAGGTAGACAATTGGTTTGACAGCCGTTTAATCTTGGCATGGTCCTGTAAACAAACTGGGGAGAGTGAAGCATTCACCCGACAGTACATAGAAGAAGTGATAGAAGATGAGAAGCAAAGGGAAAAGCAAAGACAAGAACGGGACAAGCAATTGGAAATGGAGCGACAAGAAAGGGACAGAGAAAGCCAAGAAAGGGACAGGCTACACCAAATCAGAATGAATGAACTGGATAGCCAAATTCGGAGGATGGAAACAGATACTAAAGGTAGTCACTCTACTTCCCCTTCTACTGTGCCCTTAACGGACAACGCCCCTGCAAACCTTGCGCCCATGAAAGAAAACTTGCCTGCTAAAACCGAACCCCAACTCCAGAAAATTGACTTTCCTTTGGACTTGGATCCGAAGCCCGAACAAGGAAAGAATTTACGTCGGGACAGCAGACCTAAAGCCACTGGGAAAATTACGCAACGTTCCCAGGCATGGAAACTGCACAAAGGTGAGAGAGGTGCTAACAAGCATTGTAATACGGATTGTTCACGTCTGGCAAGCGGCGAACCCCGAGCCTCTCACGCTCCAGACCGAGCAGCACCTAACCGACACGTGACGTCGAGAAAAGGGAGCCACACCCTATCACGTTATATTTCGCAAGACTCCCGGCCGGACAGCGAAAAACCATATGCAGAGGCGTATCCCTCCAACTTACCGATTAGAGAAAGGAGGTGCCGCTCCTCTCATCACCCTGAGCTGAAAAGGTGCAAGAATAAGTCGCCTGCTAAAAGGGTTAAAGTTTCCAAACCGTTCCAAGGAACTTTGGAAAAACACACCGAGAGTTTTTTCTCGGGCACTTCGCGACCTAACGGGATCTCAAACCGTCCAGTCCGTTGCATGCAGACTGCGGAGCCTGTCAACCAGGAAGTGGATCTCGCATTGCAGGACAAAGTTCAACTGACGCCAGTAACTTCCTCAGGGGAGGGCAAAGTTGACGTTTATGGTGGACACAGGGTTCCATGCGAAGGGATCCCTGGTATTCCATTTGAGTCTCTCACACTTCTCAGGGCAGAAGACAGTGAGAAAAGCTGCCTTACTACTGTACAAGGAGCCATTGTTGAGAGCCTTGGCTCACGTCATGCTAGTAATGGTAAAACGACTCAACAAACTCTGCAACTCGCAGATAATACCTATCTCTCTCCAAAGATAGAAGCTACGGAGATCTGTTATGATTTAGTAGAACCCCAGAATGCGATCGATTACTCTCTGCTTCAGGCAGCTGAGTTCTCTCATTCAAATCGCATTATTCCAGTGGTCTCAACCCACTGATGGACAGCAAAGTAGTCGCCTCCGCCAGGCCATTACCGAGCAACTTGATCATTTCCGTTGACCAAGCCAGAGTTGTGACTGACAAGGCAAGGAAAGCTCCAGACCCACCTTTAGACGGCACAGGTGGGAAGATTGATCAATGCTCCCACCGAAAAAGGGGAGTAGGTGTCGAGAGGCAGAAGAAAAATGCTAGCATTTCTTCCTCCAACGAACGGCTTTATTTGCCAACTAGGGTTACACGCGCGCAGAAAATCCCGATAGACTGCAGCTATAGAGGGTTATTCAAGTCCACGCCCGTGACAGGTAAACCCATAGCGAAGATTAAACAGCCCGAGCCCAGCAATGATTACACTGCACATAACAGGCGGATTACCTACGCAGTGGCCAGTGAGTTCAGGTGGGGCCGAAAACCACAACAGGTGCGGATAATTTTCCGGACCATAAACAGGCACAGCGAATTGTGGAACCAAGATCAGGTTCACACGGAAACGAAGGGCGTCAGTGCCGACTGGCCTCGTAAAATCCCATTCGCTGAACGTCTATTAGACAGAGGGAAGAAAAGAAATGAACTCGGAGCTAGTCATACAGTACTGACAGAAATTGGATACGATTTTGGTTATGATTATAGGATGTTCTTACGACATGTAATGAACGTCTATAGAAAAGATAAATTACTGTCATTTTTGTCCGTATTCCTCGAACTTTAAAAAGGGGGGGTACCTGTCACGTGACCGATAATTTATTTTACCATTTCGTTCCATATGTTATTAACTCTTTTAATGTTCTGTTTTCCTAGACATTTGTATTCTTCTTTTCTATCTTTCATTTTTCACCTTCTCAAACCCTACCCGAAGTGTTTACGTTCTGGCTTTCAGTAGAAATCCCCCACTGGTCAGAAACGGTCAGCGCAGCGGTAATATTACATACACGCACCTGGTCCGTCCAGGGGAATTTCTCTGGTCGCTTTAAAACGTTTGATCACGAGCGGCTGGTACCCTTTGAGGCCTGGGTAACGAGTTTGATCTGTTTCAGGGGGAGATAACTATCGCCATCAGTCTCTGGGTTTTTGCCCCTTAGAACGCATTAGCTCTCATAATATTATGCATTTCTCTACCAGAAGGAACTTTCTTGCGGTTGTTGACTTCTGATGTCTCTAGAATAACCTTTGTCTTACTCTCTTGATTACGCATTACGCCGATACATCTGTAGAAATATGCAGGCCAGGTGTCCGGGGTGGGGGGGGGGGGGGAAGAGCGTCCTTTGTAATCTATAAGAGTAGACGGGTTTAATAAGCCAAGACATTCGTGAATATTTCTGGCCCGTAGATGACCATCATGAGATAAGGCAAACTTTAACACAGTACTAGAATGTGTTTGCCTATGTTCTAGTCATTTTCGGGGTGAGTTGACATATTTTATAATTATTTTATTATATTCATGTTAGCTTTTTATATATATCTGATAGGAAGTGACTTACTTCATTTTGAGGACTTCTCCTCGTAATTTAATTCAGTGATAATGTAGCGCTGTCTACGGCCTTAGTTAAGCGGTGTTTACGCTGTTTTGGTTTATAATGGGTTAAATGATAGACTTACAATAACAGACGGATACTAGGCGTAGAATCAGTCCACAGATGCTTATCATGGGTTAAGAATAGGCTAAATTAACTGTCATTTCTGTAAGATAATGTCAGGTGTGGATTGTTCACTTAAAAACTGAATAGTGAGATGCAGGTAATAATTCTGGATTATAGGAGATAGTCACTGATTCCTTTTTTATAGATATTTTTAGTGGCAAGGGAGAATCATTTTATGCTTACTTGTGTGGCTAGGCACTAGTCTATAACTTTCACAGAAAGCAGTCACCAGGCATAGATATAATTCTATCTTATGATTCAGCCACAACTGTATTATTATAGCAAGAACGTTGCATTTTCTATGTACTCATTTTGTGGAATGCCAATATATTTCCCCAAGGGGACATACGATTTATTTGTGTAATGTCAAATGCTGTAATCTGTTTATGTAAATTCATTTAATGTTGTAAGACGAATAAGCATATTCATTTAACTGTAACTACAAGGTTAGGTTTCCTGTATGTTGAGATTGGGAGAAGAGGAGTAGATTTTGCTGTCAGAACATTTAATGACAGTCACATGGGTTTACAAAAGATATTAAGCCTATGCGGGCACATGCTATAATTGATAGAATGGAGGGAGCGGAGCATGACTAGGTTATAAAACATTAGATTGATTTTGTTGTTGCTTGAGGTAAAGTGTGTCTTTTTTGGGTCTCAGTTTCAGGGAGACCGAATCGCTAGAGCAGACTCCCGTCAGGCGAAAAACGTCATATTCTCTTCGATCTAGAGGGTTTCTGAATACCGCTAGCGTCACGAGTCGTCAACCCCGTTCCTGAATCAAAACCCCTTTTTGTCAACGCCAAGTTACGCTCACGCAGTGCAACGAGCCAAAGCTAAATCTGGAATCACCAAATGCAGTAGTAGTTCCCTACTCGCCTATCGGATTACCAGCTAGAGCATTGCCGCTTCCAGAATATCAAAACCGCCCAGCATGTCTATAGCAGAATCTGATATCAACCGACTTTGTGTGCCTAAACGGGGCTTAAACAGGATTTACTACCCAGCACGCAAGCTAAATCTAGCGCCGGATAAAGAGCGCAAAAGGACTCGTTGTCCTCAAGTGACTTCGTTTGGTGTATTCCTGGATTAGGTAGAACTTCGCACATAGAAGCGGCCAGAGGTACAGAGTTCCAGCCCCTCACGCATCTAGGGGTCACCAAAGATAGCGCCTACATTGGATTTACAGGTCAGTTCCATCACCCATGGAGTATATTTTTACGTAAAGACATTGGAGCTATTCCATTTGGTCCCACAAAAGCGGACGGACTGTAGCTCAGTTCGTTTATTTGGTCAGCAAGAGATAGACCGTCTTCCAGTCCCCATCGCGAAATCAGGGGTGCCACCAGCAATAGCGACTACAGTGGATTTATACCGGTCAAGTCCATCCCCCATGGAGTATATTTTTACGTAAAAGACACTGTCGGAAGCATTGTACTTGGTCCCACGAAAAAACGGACAGACTGTCAGACAGTTATTTCATTTCTCTGTGTTCTACAGGTTTTATTAGTGTTGGTGGTGTGTGTGTTTGTGGGTGTGTATTTGCATTATTGATGACTATTGATGAATATTTGATTATTGATGTAATTTATGCTGTACATGATGATATGCATTAATTCCATGCTTTTCTTCTTTAATAAAGTTTACACATCTATTAATGCGCTGTTCCCGACCCTTTTCATCCATAATTAAACTTGTTTTAGCTCTTTACTATAATCTCTATGTTTGATAAGAGAAAAGAGTGAGAGCAGGAGGTGCTTAGACAGTAAAAGTGAGTTGAGGCTTGGAGAGAGAGATCACTTTGATAAATCTTCATCGAGGTTGTCTCAAGTCCATCTCCTATTTACACCTTTCTGTGAGTGTAATCTATAACTCTGTCAGTCCACTATCCCTTGTCGATTTCACTACTATTGTCCAACTCGACAAATACCCTACACTTTACTCAACCACGACAATACACAATCCATAAATCTGCTTGATTCATTTTAACCTTGTTGATCAAATATTTCATAAATAAGTCTCTTGTTATGTATGTAAATAAAAATTATGTGTTGGAGTCTATCAATCGGTTAAGTGAATTTGAAGTCTGCAATCGTATGACTCACCGTTTTTTAAAAACATACCATTAATAATTTACTGAATCGTCTTCAGCTGGGGGTTCATATAATACGAGTCAAAACATATGTTTCCCACAGAAGGCGCGGGAGAATACAAAGTTTATAAAATCAAGAAGGCAGCATCAAGAAAAATGACGAGTCTGAGAAGAAATCCAGAAAACGCTTTCGGAGATACCAACCAGATAGACCAAACATAACCGATCCCCAGGAGACAAAACCAGAACAAACTATCAAAATCACTCAGATGACGGGAGAATGGGCCACCTTAAGGGCCCTCCCTGACGGCAGAGTGATTGGTACCCCGGAGGGAATCGTGGGCTGAAGAGGTATAATTAAAATAAAAAGGCACCAAAAGGGAATTATACTTGCCCTGAACAAGAATGAAAGGGCACACTTGCTAATAGCTACGTTGGAGTCTGGCTCAAAAGGATTCCAGATATCCTTCCATATAATAATTCAGGCTGAAACCTACAATGAAAGCACAAAGCCATTTATAAGAGGGGTTTACATTAGCTGGATAGATATAAAAATCCTAAACCGCATTCAGGCCGAAAATCCTGAAATCAGAACCACGCACGTCGAAAGGTTAATAGCATGAAGCAACAGAGAGACAAGCTTGATGACTGTGGCTACACAAGGGACAGCAATACCAAATACGATCGCTATAATGATAAGTCTTGAAGAACAGTAGCTTATATCCCTCCTGTGATACAATGTTCCAAGTGCCAGGGATTCTCGCACCCTAAGAGCACGTGTAGAAAAGAGACTGCAGATACTGTGTGGGAAGTCACACTTACAGTGACTGTCCAAGGCGAAGAAGCACCTCAACTATCAAGTACCCAATAAAATAGACCATGTTCGAATGGCCTTGGAGGTCGTGTGCAAGATACCGCGGTTGACCTTATTCCAGGATAAAAGTATCCATCGGAAAGGGCGTACAATACAGAACCTGAAAACAGAGTGACAGCAAATACACTATCAACACCACAACATGAACACAGCTTAACAACTCACATCTGAATGCTAATTTCTTGAGGTAAGAGGAATCAAACAAAAACTGCAGGAAGAAAAGAAAGCAGTCAGTCGATCAACAATAAAAGCCCAACAGTAAGATGCGAGGAAAATGATCCTCGATATAAAAAAATACAAAAACGAATTTAAACAGACATCACTAAATTGGCTGAATGAAAGCGGAAAATAAAGATATCCTTAGAAGAATTGGAGTAGAGAGACAGGTCATTACTGAAATAACAAATAAATCATCACAAAGATGCAAACAACAACCAAAAGAAAAATATACTAAGTGGAATTCTAGAGAACCTTTTCGCAAATATAATGGACACAATCCTAAATCAGCTCGAGTTGAGTAAGATGACACCATCAGTAAACACAGTATTACCGCCTTTGTCGTGTGTAATCTGGCTAAACTGGATAATGCAAAAGCTGCAGAAGTGATTGCGTCTATAACACTAGACAACAAATTTTCAAACGTTATTTGTACCAGAAATTAAATATACCATTTCTTATTGATTTTGACATGCTGATTTCAAATATCATAATGAAATTCATCAATTGGCACTGGTTTTTTTTTTAATTATGAATTTACATTACAGTAATATAAATAATGTATGCTTGTTTAATTCTCTGGGGTGAACAGCTAGCCTTTCTACTTTAGCATTATACAAATTGTGGTTACATACTCAATTAATTGATATTTCAACATAAAATTATCGAAAAAATAAAAACATTATTTTAAGTTCACATATCATGTTTTAAAAAGGCACATTTGAACCCATTCCGTCATTATTCAGTCGCTTTTCGAGCTCTCTTTGCTTGCGTCTTGTAGTCAATCGATGAGGTGTCTCTTGTCACAGTCCAACAGTAATCAGCAAGCTTTGAAGGGTTCTAATTGCCTTGATACCTTGTCTCCTTAGCAGCAATATCCTGGTGAAATAATACATCATGTTCATCACTGACCGCTCCACAGTTTGACGTAAAGAAATCCAGATGAGAATCCAGAAAATGAATTTTCAAAGACATGTTGCAGCCATGACTCTTATACTTCAGAAGGAGATTTTCTACAATTTCATTGTAATTATCAGATCTGTTGTTTCCAAGAAAATTGTCCACCACTGACTTAAATGCTAGCCATGCTGCTTTTTCCTTGCCATGCAACACGCAAAGAAACTCGTCATCATGAAGAAGTTTTCGAATTTGCGGACCAACAAATACTCCCTCTCTTATTTTAGCTTCACTCAGTCTTGGAAATTTTCTGATGAGGTATTTGAAAGCTTATTCTGTTTTCTCCATTGCCTTGACAAAGTTTTTCATGAGACCCAGCTTAATGTGCAACGGTGGCTACAAAATCTTGCTGGTGTCGACAAGTACTGGGTTCTCAACGTTCTTACTGCCAGGCTGCAATGACTGCCTGATTGGCCAATTTCTTCTGATGTAATGGTCACTTCGTGCACGGCTATCTCACTCACAGAGAAAGCAACAGTACTTGGTGTATCCACCCTGTAGTCCAAGCAAAAGAGCGACCACTTTTAAGTCACCGCAAAGTGACCAATGATGAAGATCGTAGTTTATACACTTCAAAAGCTGCTTAATGTTTTCATAAGTTTCTTTCATATGAACTGCGTGACCAACTGGAATTGACGATAACACATTACCATTATTCAACAAAACAGCTTTAAGACTCGTCTTGGATGAATCAATGAAAAGCCTCCACTCTTCCGGTATGTAATTGATTTTGAGGGCTGCCATTAAACCAGAAATGTTGTAGCACGCAGAAAAGTCACCCTCTTTGAAAAAGAATGTAATAAGCGGCTTCTGGCGGTTCCTATACACAGAAATGTAACATCTTCTGCCAGGAGATTCCACTGTTGCAATCTGGAACCCAAAAGCTCCGCCTTGTTCTTCGGTAAATTCAGATCTCTTATAAGATCATTCAGTTCACCTTGGGTTATTAAGTGTGGTTTAGTGGATGTAGTTTGCTCAAAATCTCGGTCGCTTGAGGTTGATGGTTCAGGACCACCAATGCCCTCTTCTTCATCAGTGGAAGCAGCTGAAAATGATTCTGGCACTTTGGGAACTGGTAGGTCATCGCCATGTGGTACCGGACGTATTGCAGAGGGGATGTTTGGATATTCCAGAGTCCATTTTTTCTTCTTTGATATGCCTTTCCCAATTGGAAGGACCATGCAAAAGTAACAGTTGTTGAGATGATCATTGGGCTCTCTCCAAATCATTGGGACTGTAAAAGGCATAGCTAGCCTTTTGCCAGTCAACCACAGTTTAAGATGTACTGCACATGTATTGCAGCATATGTGTGGCGCCCAGCTCTTATCTTGATCTCCTATTCTGCAGCCAAAATACAAACTGTACGCCTTCTTAATCACTTTAGTTTTGTTTCGTTTTTGTGATAGAAATGCCACCTCACCACATATATAACAGAAATTATTAGCACTGTTCACACATGTCCTAGGCATTTCTAACTACGATACTTTTGATAAGGACAAATGCACTAACTAATGGCAAAATTTTTATCAGAGATAAGATATTTATACACAAAGGTGATGTATTGTTAGCACCACAGTTCGTCAAAATGTCGGAAAGCCAATGATTTGTAATGTTTTACTTGCCACCAGGGCTGACATGTACTTGAGGTTTTTCTCTGGAAGAGTTAAATCAGGCTCGATGGGCCCGTTACTTCATTTAACCGTTAAAATTCTTGTAAAGGTTATACACCAAGACTTTAAGGAAAATGTTTTAGTTCTTCACAGATATTTATCTGTACTACAACGCTGGCAAAGTTGGGTCACCCCCAGTTTCACTGAATAAAGAAAAACAACATATAAATACTATACATTCTATGTACTCGGATATAACTTACATTATCAACTGCAAGCGGAGGCTTGACTTATCGTTTAAACCCCTCCCGTGAAATAAGTTATATTCCGAAAATCAGTTATCATGAAATAGAAATACATACGTATTTCGTAAATACTCAGTGATGGATCTGTGCAGTTATAAGTTTAGTTTAAATATTCTCGACTGGTTATTCGCAGTAAAATTAAATTCATTATAGCTACATGATTTTAAGCTATAAATTATAATTTATTCTGCTTTCCACCGAAACACGTCACTTAGAGAATATAACAGACTTATAATTAATCATTCTGCACAAAAGAAACTAGTTAAAATGAAATAGGCGATTTATCCCTGAAATCACTCACAAATAATACTAGATATCTAATATAATATTTACCTCAACACAGAACTACTAAGAACTTAAACCACTTCGACCAACTAATTGCCATCTACTATCAACAGAGATTCTTAGGAATCGAACGAGGTCGTTCTCGTCTTGACTGCGGAGTTACTAAGTGAATGCAATCTCAAACTCTGGTTTATAACTTAAACAGACCAAGGATGCGCGCTATTTCAGAACACCCCCGTCTCCCCCTCTCCTATATCTCTCTATTAACACTTCCCACCAACTCAGACACTGGCATAACATGCCAAACGTGCGTCTTCACACCTCACGCCCAGGACTGACCGTAGAGCCGTGAGTGTCATGGAAAAACCAGACGACTGTCTGCCATTCGGTCTCTCGAGAACACATTTCTCACACTATTTTGGCTACTGCCGGGCCTGACACCGAGAAACTTAACCGTAGAGCGCCAGATATGTCTGCCATCTCATGTCTATCGAGAAGAATCTCACCCTATACGCTCACCTCCAGGGGACTGACACGATTATGCAATTAATGCGTTCCCGGTGTATGAGAAAAACGGGAAAGTCAGAATGGGAAAGAAATATATTTTTCGCAAACGAACGAATGCGAAAAATACAGGAAAAGGATAAAAGAGAGATAATAAAGTAGAGGACACGGGTAGAAAAGAAAAGAAATATAGAAAATTTATTGATCATAAATCTCTATGCGACAACAATTTACCCGAATTATAACCGAAATGGTCTACATCTGGTCAGGATAAACAGGGTATTAAAGCTCTATAAGGAAGCAAAACGAAGAAGTATTACCAGGGATATGCCTGACAAATATGTCCTGGTATCACAACTGGATTATTGCATTTAGCTGTCCACTGGTGTATGACCGCGGGCGAAGGCATAGGCAGGTTGTATTTATTTATGCCCTTCATTAGATGATAGGTTGTGTAGGATAATAATGTCGACGAAGACGAAACCGATACTGAACTAGACGAAATGAGCGAAAAGGGTAGGTCCGCATTATGAGGTATCTGTTTTTAAGAGCGTGAAATTTAGAAAAATGTGCCAATATATATGAAGGAGGTGAACGATGAAAAAGTTGTGGAATACCCAAAGTTTTACATGTCAAGGACCCAGTGAAGGATTTCACAAAAGGATTGTGGGGAAATCTTCAAAATGAGTAATTTAGATGAATTGTGGAATCTCCAGAAGTTGATGTCTGCAAAGATTGGGAAGAGATCTCTACAAAGAAAGGTCTGATAAGTTTGTGTTGAGATTTAAATAATAGGAACTGTGAAAGGGTTGGGAAGAAACCTCCAGTATGAGAAGTTGAAGGGATTATAGAAAGATCTCCCAAAAATGTAAAGTGTGAAGGAATTATGGATAGACCTTCAGGTTGTGAAATGTGAAGGGGCTATGGAGATATCTCCACAGTTCTAAACAGTAATGTGAAATATAAGTTTCTTATGGATATTTCTCACGGATGAGAAATGTCAGTGGATTATGAATGTGAAATATGAACACATTTTAATCAAATCTCGATAATATGAAGATATTGTTGATTGGTCCTAGTAATGAGAAATATGAAGATACTGTAGACTGGTCCTGAGAATTTGAAATATGAAGATAGTGAAGATTAGTGCTGAGAATGTGAAATGTGAAGAGATTGAAATAGATTTTCAGAATATGAAGTGTAAAGGAACGAGATAGATCATGAGAATGTAAATGTCAAACATATTAGAGACTGACGATCTTCTATGCTTGTGCTTGGTATATCAGTCAACTGTTAGAGTTGTCAGCTAAGATACCTTAAATATTTATGAAATGGGTGTTGAACATCGCCAAATATTTGGTAATCGTAATAAGAGCTATAGTGCGTTTCACAATGTTTGCCGCTGTTTAATATTCAATATCTCTGCAACCACTTGATCGTAATTGTTGCAACTTTGCATATGACCTAATGATCGCTATGTCTCGAGGGGAACATTTTTGTCCTCGTTAACAAACTTATGGTTTTAAATTTTCTTTATTTAAAGTATACAAAATCGACTACCTCCTAGTCCAACCATGTATTGAGAGGGCTTACCCCTTCATATTTGTGCGCTATTTCGATTTAACATCTTGAACGCAAGTTTACGTGATTCTCCCGTATTTCAGCTCACTATCGCACTGTTTTGAAAGTCAAGTTTCTTACACTGCATACAATGGCAGTGAAGATGTATAAATATTTATGCAGAGAAGCTAAGCGTGGTAAACTGCATCGGAGCCTCTCAAATCCTGAAAAGAGAACTATTCACGCTTTGGGTTTAAGTAAACGCTCATTTCATCAATTAATCAAAGCTAATGGAATTTTCAGTTCAGTCAATACCAGGACGCAAGGAAGAAAGGAAGTAGTAGATAGTTTTGACAGGGATGTTATTAGAAGAGAGATTTGTAGAATGTTCAATTCCAAAGAAACTGTGACACTAAGAAAACTGAAAATTCGGCTGAGAACACACAATGACATTGATGTGTCGAAATCAACATTATGGTGAACTGTTAGAAGCATTGGCTTTACGTTTAGGAAGTACGCTAGTGGAAGAAAAGTCATCTGCGAGAAGCCGCACTTAGTATCTATGAGAAGTAAATATTTACGTGAAGTACGGGAAATGCGTAATCAAGATTATGATATTATGTATGTGGATGAAACTTGGATCAATGCACACCACACAAGTGAAAACGAATGGCAGTTATCAGATGGAACGATTAAAAGATGTGTACCCAGTGGAAAAGGACAACGTCTGATAATGGCACATGCAGGCAGCAGACATAATGGGCTAGTGAAAAATGCTGAACTTATTTTCACTTCCAATTATACGGACAACCGGGACTATCATACCGAGATGAACGGTAACATATTTAGAGAGTGGATTGAAAATACTCTTCTTTCGTCCCTAGACAGACCATCCTGTAATGGACAACGCATCATACCGCAACGATGTGGCAGAAGAAGACAAAATCCCGGCATCTTCGAGTACAAAAGATGCTATAAAGATTTGGCTTAGAAAAAAAGACATTCCATTTAACGACGGGTTTCTGAAACCTGAATTACTGTCCCTTGTTAAGAAATCACAAAAGACCAAGATATTCCATATAGACAAGTTGATTCAACAGCATGGTCATATGTGTTTGAGACTGCCACATTATCATTCACATTTAAACCCAATTGAACTCGTTTGGGCAAAAGTTAAAGGACAGGTGGCAGCTGAAAATAAAACTTTAAAACTATGCAATATGAAAGAACTAACATATGCCGCCCTCTCGCAGATAGACAAAGATTATTGGTGTAAATGTGAAGACCATGTCTTAAAAGAGGAAAATGACTATTGGAAAAAAGATGGACTGTCATTCGTTCAGCCGAGAATAGTCATCAATATGTTAGACTCGTCTGACTCAGAATAAGTGTGTAAATACCTTATATGTTTTATATGTTTTCACCTCCATCTATGTGTATATGTAAACCAATTCATTTCCTTTTTATCTCCACGATTTCACTACTATTTTTAACATACACAGTACTTTCACCTCTTCAAGCATCCATTCACGTTTTAGTATAAAAAGTAACATTTACAACGAATAGGCGTTATTATTCTCTCAAATATTTCGAAGAAATAAAAAAGGACCTCACGTAGTAATCAATTAACAAACCCCTCTAACATTCAAATTGTATGCCGAAAATATGCAACTTCCGTCATTTACGGTAAATTATTTTCTTCCAGGACAAAATAATTACTTCGTTAAAAAAGATCAAAGGAATTAGCCGATGCAAGAAAAGAACACTACCTGCAACATTAAATTTTATAAAAATTTTGGGACATTGAAAATATAAGACCACATGCAAAAAATCATGTTTATCAGTGCAAGGAATATGGAGATATTTGAAGTCAATCGTCGACCGATCTTTTTGAAACGCACTATAATATGCACAACTATTTGAAAAAAAAAGGCTAGTACAGCACCTCTTCTTGATAAATGGCTAGAAATAACTATACTGCACAGATCATGGATTGAGCTTTGGTCATAGGGCTGGACCAGATAACGTTGTCTTGGCAATAAATGCGGATCGTTTTGAGATTTAATCATACCTGTTGGGTGGCGGGAAGACAAAGAGTATTACAATGTATTTGCTAAAACAAGACGTTGTTATTTACAAATGTTTAGTTTGTATTAAAAACTAGTTACGTTAGTATTAGGCTACTGGTCAGTGCAGTCTTCGTTACTGACGATGAATAATATTTTAAGCCATTTAGTTGCAGGATATAAGAAACATTAAAGCGCCATTATCTATGTAGAAGAGATACGAACTAGTGCAGTACTGCCTTTTGTGTAGAAGAGATTACAACTATTAGAGTGCCGCTGTTATAGAAGAAATAAGAACTAATAAAACGCCACTGTAGCAAGAGGAAAGATATAATGATTGATAATATCCTGAACAAATAGATGTCTCATATGATACCAGGATAGTGCCGGATAAGAGAATGGTCTTAAAATAAATACCCCATTCTCTGAAAAGAGTAATGGTGTATCGACATCATTGGTATAGTCAAGCTGTATAGGTTCCTAGATGAGATGGTAATGTACTATCTTAGGTTCCTATGATGCCCCTCTCCAGACTTACCTTAGACAATGACTCTGCTAGGGGTAATTAACTAACCAACAAGAATTAGTAACCAACAACTGTTGGTACAATTTATGTTATTTATTTATGTACAAGATCTTTCTTAATTTTGTTTGATAATTTTCAAATAAAATAAAATTGATTCTATATATATAGAGAGAGAAGATAAACACCTATGCAGGCCACCAAGAACCACTTTTGTCAGTAGTGAATCGTCGAAAGCTTGCATGGTTTGGGCATGTAACTCGTCATGACTCCCTTTCGAAAACGATCCTCCAGGGAACAGTCGAAGGTAAACGGAGAAGAGGAAGGCAAAGAAAATCCTGGGCTGATAACATCAAAGAATGGGCAGGACACGGTTTTTCCACACTTGTACGCATTGCTGAGGATAGAGAGCGGTGGAGGACCCTGTCTGCTGATGCTTCCACCATGGCACCCCTACGACCCTACGACCCATGACGGGTTACGGGTTGAGATGATGATGATATATATATATACTGTTCAAAAAAAAAAGAAACGCAACATTATTGCTGTGGTAATGGACACCAAATTTCAAACATGTACCAACATTTTATTTTACGGAATTAATGTTTCAATCTTGGTGTGGTAAAATGGGATGTTATAAATATTTATAGGGGACTTAGTGTACTGACTGAGATCAGCTGTGAAGGTATCTGTATCTAATAGGGGTAGTGTTTTACAGATAACCTTACTTGCTACCACATTTATACCTCAGTCAGAATTATTCTGGAATATTGTGATGACTACGTTAAATGTCTAGGGTTATGTAAATGATGAAGTGTAAGTCACAACAACAACAGACAGATACACAATTTAATTTATTCCACCACACTTGACAACACTGTGACACTCACACACATTTAACACTCTATAAGACTATCTTAAATGAGTCACTGGTAAAGTTTCAAATATTTATGTATTAATTACTTTCACTACTATATATATATCCTGATTCAACTACAAAGTGAACCAGGAATCACAATCAATTGTAATCACAATTTATATATACATAATTTATAAATATGAACCTTGTAGGGACATATTTTATTAATATTATCCTATGTGTGTCAGTTGTGTAGTAGTACTATGAGGTAATACTGGTTTTGTTTCTCAAGCTACGTTGTTATTTGTCATCATGACTTCAAGTGTTTGTTTATCTGGGAAATAGTATGGGGTAAAAGTTCACAGTTCCTGTCAATTTAAACAAGGTATTGTCCCTCTTTTTTTTTTCTTTCTATAATGTCAATTTCTGAGGGGACACATAATGTTGAGCTCCACTGGCCACAGAGGCTTAACTTTCGTGATGGCGGCAGGAAAAGACTCCTCTGCTCGATTGCTCCCCTGTGTTCTGGAGACACCTCACTAGTCGCTATCTGGACCCAGGAGTATGCTGTCAGCCTCCAGATTCAGCAAATCTCAGACCAGGTGCTGCTCAATAACTTTAGGACCACAGTCCCACAATTCATGGAATAATACACAGTTACGTTGACTGGCAATGAATATAGCACAATTTCGATCTGCCGATGTCCCAGGCTTTTATTTAGAAAAATATGCACTGGCGCTCAACGCACTGGTTCTTTAGTAAGTTTATTTGAAAATGTGGTGCTGACCTGACGCTCCTAATTGACTATATTGGCGGGTCTAACCAATCGAGCCATGTTTACACAAGCGTTTGAAAAAAAAGTACCCTTCCTTCCGTCTCCCCTAACAACAAAAGATAGTATTTGTAGCCCGACTAATCGTGTTTAGCCTTACATTTATTGCGCTCCAATCAAATAGGATTTAACATGGGGACCTATTTCCCGTACAATGGTGGTGTCAAAATCTGCCACTGAGCGATTCTGATTTTGGTGTTGTCTGACACCCTCACTATTTCTTTTGGCTATAATTTGTTAATTCCTAGACTATTTGCGTAACACTTACCATATTATTTGTCAGCAAGTCCTAAGGAACCCAAATATATAAATTTAATGGGGCTAAGGGGCTGCGTTCAAAATATGTATTTTCTAGGATAGTCGTGTAGTTGTTTTTTTATTTTTTATGTTTAGAACCGCCACCTGTCCTGCTGTACTGTCAGACTAATGTCAGGATTTTAGACATAAAACAGTAGAATGTCATGTTTCCTAATAAGCGTTTTGTAAGTTTTTTAAACCTAACTCTCGTATGGGTAGTGTTTTTTATCACTGTCGATTTGAAAAAAGCTAGTGCTTGTGGCCTTACACGCGTGATGGTAGTAATTGTATAGCGAGACGCGTGTTTAGTGTGGCATGCGTTCCGGCTTTCAGCCCTCCCTTCTCTCTATCCTAATTCCATCTGTCTTTCGTTTATGGTAACTTAGGTCAGCTTGCGTATCTCAAGGTTTTTCTTAGAAAGGCAGTACACGTTTTATTGAGTTGTGGAAACGCGTGTATGCTGCAGTAGGCTTTTACTATCAACGTGGAACGTTATAATTTGCAGACGAATTAGAAAACAAGGGGGATTTCGAGTACAGTCATTGTGACAGCACTGTTCTTTACCATTCTTCTTTCCTTTATTGAAGTTATTTGTTAGGCTTTACATTTACTTTTTAATTTATATATGTGGATTAGAATTTCACACGACACTTGGCACGAAGAAACGTTCTGACTTTAACAATGAAATGATGTTCATTAAATTTAATTTGGACTTTAATTCTTTGCGACTGAGGCCTCCGTTTCAGTAAGGTGTATGGCCTCCTCTGGCCTCTATCAGAGAACGACATCTCCTTGACATGGATCCGATTAGCCGTTGGATCTGTTGTTGTGGGATGGCTGCCCACTCTTCCCGCAGTGCAAGAGACAACTGTCGGAGATTGGCTGGAGCCACGTCTCGCTGGCGGAGTCGTCTGTCGAGTTCATCCCATAAGTGTTCTATAGGGTTCATGTCTGATGACATGGCTGGCCACGGAATGGTCTGGACGTTGTTGTCAGCAAGGAACTGGATGGTAAGTTGTGCCACATGAGGTCGAGCGTTATCCTGCTGAAAAATCGACCCTCGTGCAGCCAGAAGTGGAAGGACGTGAGGACGAAGAATTTCAGCGACGTATCGTTGGGCATTTAGGCGTCCTTCAATTTGCACCAAGTCACTTCTTCTCATGAAGTTGATCGCCTCCCACATCAGTACACCTCAACCACCATGTGGAGGAGCCTCATCAACGCTGTTCTGGGCGCAGCGCTCATGGACTCTGCGGTAAACTCTTCTCCGTCTATCGTGTCGCTGGAGCACAAAAAATGATTCATCACTAAACCAAACCCGTCTCCAGTCATTCCCAACGGTCCATTGACGATGCTGGTTCGCCCACTGCAGTCAGTTCTGGCGATGCCGATCCGTAAGAACAGGACCTCTGTAGGGTCTTCTAGCCCAAAGACCAGAGTCGTGCAGCCGGTTCCTGACCGTTTGATCTGAAATTTGACGAGCTGCTGATATTGACTGGACTGTGAAGGACGCAGATGCAAGTCGATTCCTGAGGTGACGCAGCCGTATGAAGCGGTCTTCGGCAGGAGTTGTGACTCTGGGTCTTCCACTGCGCGGCCGGTCTGCCACTGAGCCAGTTTTTGAAATCGCCTCCAAAGGAGACTAATGGTGCTTCTAACCACATTAAATTGTCTGGCCACTACACTTTGTGACTGTCCAGTCTGTAAACGTCCAATGATGAAGAGTCATTGTTCTGTAGTGAGATGAGCCATACTTGCGCATTGAATTTTCAACTGAATTTATTCGAGGAGCGTCAATCTTTTATAGGCATTCAATAATATGGTCAGAGAGTTTTGTGTTCAGTAAGTTTCACGGGATTCTCATGAACCTGTCACGAGTTATTATCAACAATGTTGTTTTGACCTTGACCTCACGAATCATGAGGTGAGTACAATTCAGGTAACCACGAGAAGTTAATGACCAGGTGTCACAGTCAATAAGTTGACTGATGTCCAGTCAGCGAATATCTTTTATAAAAGTAACACCAAAAAAGTTGCGTTTCTTTTTTTGAACAGTATGTATATATTTTTTTCACTGTCAAGTATTTATATTACGTTTACAGTTAAATAAATTTCATCCTCATCTGTTTTCTTGATCTTTGATGAAAACTGTTTTTCTTCTGTGCTAAACTTGAACAAATGTTAATATTATTATATCACAAGTTATATTGGCATTTGCTATGTTCTTTAACACCACATCCTTGTGTTTCATCACTTCAATGTTCACTTGTAGAGAATAGACTCGTAGGTTATATGGTCCATATTCTTAGATTCTTATAATCGTAAGTTTCTAATTTCTTTTGTGTGGTACGGTTTTGTAAATAGTAGCCAGAAACAAGGCTACTTATCTTCGAAAAGTTCTTCTAGGCCTGGCCCAGCAATGGAACTGGAAATAATCCCACTACTGCGGTTCTTCCAATCTTAAAGGTGGCACTGTTGAAGACCGTCTGACATTTCACAAGGGCTCAGAACAACAAGAGCTTCCTCCAGCTGACTTAGGCACGTAGAATTTAGTAAACTCTTCAAGGCAGGATATAACCTGAAATATAATATATATCCTACGTAGTAACGCTCACTGACTCCTCCTATCCAGTCAGTACGTAAGATGAGACAGATCAGACAAGATGTGGTTACTCACGAGAATCATAGCAAGTAAAAAATAAAATAATTCATTTAATTAATAGCACACTATTCCAGTAACTCTCTGGTTACAGTTTGTCAATGATTTGCTTCCTTACAATCAGATGGCCTTGTGGAAAGAGTTATGTTATAACTCAGTTTGTACAGTAAAATAATTTCTTTCATTCTTTCCATCTTTCCAATAATGTTGTCCATTCCAGCAAGCTTAACATCTTCAAAATACTTTCCTAAAACTAACATCACAATCTACTCGTCCATCTGCTTTCATTTCACAATTAAATTGAGCTAATACATGTGTGAATTCCTTTCAAAACGTATACAGTGATTTCACACACACTTATCCACTTCTATAGGGCACATACTAATATTATAATTATATATACATATGTAATTACATTCTTTCTTACCCTCAAATACATTCAGACCGACTACAGTCGGCATCTGTGGCCTAATAGATATGAACGCAGTTTCATAATCCAGATATACCAGGTTCGTAACCTGCTGCAGGCGGTTTGTTAGCAGATCGCTTTGTGTGGATTTTTAACAATGGTATAAGCGCCGTATCGTTCAGAAAGCAATGGCAAACTACTGAATAAAAAAAATTGCCTAGAAAAATCACAAACAGCCAATAAAAGCTGGGATTGATTGCCACGTCCTGTAAAGGATAAGCAACTAAAAAAAAACAGACTGTGTTAACCTGCAGATGGCAATGGAGTCTGGTAGTAGACGTTTTCGCTCGTGTCTGAAGTTTGAATTGTGTGGCAAGTGTATTATTAGCGGTACCTTCCGCCTTTTATAGGTCAAGGTTTCCTGTACGAGAAAGCATCGAGGCCAAAGTATTTTGCAGACCAGAGAAAGTGAAAATCTTAGGCGTTCTGTGCTAGTATGAACAACCTGAAATCGTTCTAGTTTCTTTATCTCTGAACGGATTTCCTTCATCCAAAGCATATATTATTCTTAGGGCTAAGCTCTATCTATTGCAGTGTATCTCTCATATGTCTGTATTAATCCGACTTTTCACTGGAGCAGCATAAATATGGCAAATCACAACATGGTTCATGCTTCGAAGCCTTAAATACACATTTTCTCCGATTCTATACCACTTCCAGTGAAAATATAGATATCTGTCAATAGCTAATGATCCCTATTATCGAATTATGTTCGTCCTCATTGATATATTCCGTTCATATCTGCACATTGCCTTTCGAAAAATTGTCAACATCTACACTTTCTCGTCTTCCTACTAAAAGGCCTTACAAAATATTAGCATGCATGTACCGAGCTGCGGTTTTGATTGGTTGTTTGACTTCTCAGAATTTCTGTACGGTGTAATGTTTTGAATGATGGCCGAGATAGGATTCAGACTTCGTCACAGCCACCGTTTTTGTGGATGAGGTAAGAACTGTTACATTATCACTGTTTTAGAAAAAGAGAGAACTGCTACAGCACTACTATTTTGTAGAAGAGCTACGAACTAGTAGAGCGCCTCTTTGCTTGAAGACGCTGAGAAGAGACAAAACATTAATAGGAACTCCGCTTCTTAAGGTATTATTAATTTTTCTCAGGCAATCACCGTCTTCACTAGATGCTATAAAACAATACTGATCATTTCATGTGTTGAACTTTGCTTTATTGTCATATAATTTTCGAAAATTAAAATTTTTTTGTGACGATAGATGAGACTGAAGAGTGTGAGCCTGCAAAATGTGCATTCATTCTTGTCAGAAAACAAAGATAATCGTTATCTGCGACATTTAAGGACTGCCGTCTTGTCACTTACGGACATTGTTGCAGTAAAGTCTTCTTCTACAGTATACTGAAGTGGGAGAGGATGGGAGCTTTTATGTGACTGGGAAGAAAGAAGGTTAGGTCAGCAGTTCAGTACAGACAGTTGGAGTGTCAAAAACATCATTTACAGTCACATGACAACTGGGACGAATATTACACTGTGTTCTTTCTCTCTTGTTGACAGATAATCGTATCTTGTTTAGATGTGTTTTTATTTTTTGCCAGAGATGTCTCGTCTTATTTGCTTTGTTGGTATTATTTGTCAAAGATTCTGATGTGTTATTCTTATGTTTTGCGATTCTTTGTCCCAAATACCGATGTCTAACTTTGATGTGCTGTCATTGTTTGTCAGATATTTGTAGAAGGTCCGAATGTTGTGTGATGATATAACTTCTGTTGCCAAGGGCAGGTAGTGCTGGCACTTAAAGTATGGTGTAGACTTAGGACTGGTGTACATGTGTAAAATAGTTGCACAGTCATACAGGTACAGTTCCAACAGGAACGCCACACCAAATCACGACGTATGGAGTCAATGAATGTTGTAAAATCCTTGTGACGTTTATATTATTTAATGAAGACGCCACGTTGACAAAAATGCGTAGACATAAACAAGTAGGTACATCATCGATACAATCAACAGTCATTGTTACATCACATAGTTCATACAATACTGGACGGTAGACGGCATCATGATAAGGATGAATCATATTTATGTGAATGCATCATAATCAGCCATAGACGTATTCAGGCAGAAATAAAACTCCATCCCTTTCCGTACTAGCAGCAAAGTAACAAATAGGAGACTAAGTCCAAGTCCCTTTAGTTGACTTCAGTAAGACAGACACATCTTCTTAAGTCCTCAAAATATCCTCCAAGTTCCTTTAGTTATCCAAGATATCAAATCTGGAACAAGCAGTAGAGTTTAGCAGGCAGATAGTTCTTAGGACATGCATCCATCGATGCAATAACAGCGAACGTGATTCGTGAGCTGACGAAAACTTCTCATAGCGTAGACCCTTCTATAATCGGGCTACAAACAAAATGTCAATCTCGAAAGATATCGATAAGTGTCAAAAAAATGTCATTACCTTTACTTCAGGAAATAAACATATAACTCACAGGCTTCCAAGCACTTAGAATCACCACAGATATATCATCTCCAAAGGAACAATATGAATAGGACATTATTTCCTGAACAGTTTAAGCACAGACGCTGGCAAACCAAAATGCGTCTTGCTTATCACGAATCTATCTACACTCTGAATGTCGGGGCGGAACCCGTGCAAAAAGCGATCAAGACCAGACATGCGCAGACAAGCGCGATTCGACCGGTGTTCAGCCAACTTACGAACCAAAGAATATTCTGGAGAACAATCGTACAGATTCGAACCTAATAAGGAAATGAATCTTGAAACATTGCGATTGCCAACTGTTTCTAAGAACTGACGACCTGAGCGCTCCGTATATGGACATGACTCAAAATCGTTCGCACAAACTATCGGCAACTATCGTCACACGATTAGACAACTAGTAGAAATAAAAAAGTGACTACAATACATGAGTTATTTCCCATGCATTAGAAAATAAATACATAGTCGAAAAACGTTGCAACAATCATCGCAACAATATTGATGTGTTGTTTTTGTGTCTTGCGATTTTTGCAGAGATACTGATGTATTGTATTGCGGTGTTGTGGTTATTTGTCGAAGAAATTGATGTATTATTTTGATATGTTGTGATTGTTTATCAAAAATACTAATTCTTGGTTTTTAATGTATTGTGAATGTTTTTCACATGGCTTCTATAGGCTTTTACATGTTATTTCTTCTTTTTTCTTCTTCTTCGTACACTCTCAGACTTCTACTTGAATGTTTTCAAAGAAAGCAGTAGTCAGTTTGAGGCTATTTAAATCTCCGTAGAGCTTTTCCACGAATAGTACTGATGTCGACCATATGCGCTCTCTCTGTTCCGGATATGTTGGGCAACTTTGAAGCAGATGTTCAGCAGTCATTTTATAAGTGCCACTATTACACTGATCGGAAGTTACTATCTTTAACTTGTTGAATAGATGGTATCTCAATCTGTTGTGGCCAGTGCGGAGTCTGAAGATTACCGCTTGTTCTCTTCTGTTGAGCTGGTAGTATGCATAAATGTGTATGTGACCTGGATGCTCTATATCCCATTTATTTCTGTATCTGATTCTGATAAAACTCTTTGCCTCCTCGAAAGTTATGCTTGTATCAGGCCGTGGTAGCTTTCCACCTTCCTTTACCAATCTGTCAGCCTCTTCATTGCCGGGGATGTCACAATGAGATGCGATCCATCGGATCATAACACCTTTGAATCGTCGACATAGTTTGTGGAGCACTACTCTGAGGTCATCCAGGTCTGTATTATTTTGGCTTTTCAACGTTGCAATTGTCACAGAAATATTGGGTCGATCTCTTTTCATCTACGGCAGTATTTAGTGTAGTGGATTTGATGGTACTGTATGGTTGTGATATTACCTAGTGTGATGCATGAGGTCAGCTGTGAAGGCTCCTGAGATAAATGTAGCTGTGAATTTACAGAAGGCCCTTCTTGCTACCACTTACGACCTCACACATATCTTTTTTACTAATGAATGTGGCTACGTTAAAAATCTAGGGTACTGAAATGTAAGGTGTTGTATTATTATATACAAACACACACACAGATATTTAATAAGTCTAATAATATTAATATACTTTATAACACACTGAACTAACTCAAGCTGTTTAAAATTTTGATATTAAATTTTCTTTAAGTTTATTTGTTCTGAACCAAGGTTTTATTTTGGTCAGAACATATGAAAGGTTTTGAAATTATGAATGAAATGCATGAATATATGGCATAATAAATGAAAGGTGTGTACATATGTATTTTACAAGACTAGTTAATATTACTACTGTTTATATTTGTAATTTATCTGGGAGAACGATTAATGGATGTGCTGTTGGGGTGGCTTCATCACTCCCAGTCTATGACTACCAAACATTGTCCATTTACTGATGGGAGGAATACAAGTTTATTTCCCAACATGGTATGTTCTAGTTGATGGGAATATAGTTGGTGTGTTAGTTAGAAAATAAGTTGGTGAATGTCCAGCAGGCCAGACGCTCACGTATCTTGACTGAGTAGTTCTGGTGCTGGAATCTGGTGGCCCCACCTCTCCGTGCTTGGGGGCAATATAAGGCTGCTCTGCCAAAATACTATACTGCACGGGTCCTCACTTGTATTTTACAACACAGCATTTGACACCACTTTGGTGCCAAATAAAAAAACTCACAGTTCTGAAATAAAAGTATTGGGTCATGTGTCAGAACTCTACCTCCTGAGCCACTTCTACACACAACACTACACAACAACACCACATAGACGGGGTCAGATCTCTCTGACCATACAGCACATCTTACCAAGTTGGTTTCACATAGTATAAGTTCCCCAAGACTACATATTCTGAAATATGTTCATTAGCTTCCTGCCATTGAATAGGATAGGTGATATGTTCCACTGATCTCAACACTTGATCCGCCCTTCATAATCCTTGCTGGCGTTTATGTATTTTGTTTGTCTCTAGACCCTGAACTGGGGCTGGGGATCTAGAGCGAATCCTTACTTGTTGTAAGGGATAGATTTTGATATGGCAGTATCAATTCACTCGAAACATTAAACAATATTAAAATATACAAAGAAATACTTTCAGTCTTACCAGAATTATGAATAGAGAACACAGTTATATGCTAGCAAAACTCAGCTGAGCTGCTGGCTCTAGTATGGCGTCCCTCTAAATATTGCAATTAGCTTCTGGGAATTACACCACTGAAGAATTACTGTGTCTACTACTGGACAATTTATGATGAATGGCAAAAATGCGCGTCTGAGCGCCGATAATATGTTTATCTGTGGCCAATCACCGCCTTTCCCCCTTTTCAAATTTCAAACCTCCTACCAAAAGTCAATTCAGTCATACCTCAGTCAAGTATGTATTATTGTCTGTTGGTCCGTCTGTCTCTACTTGCGTTTTTTACAAAAACACACTTGTTTATACATGCATTTCCTACACGAATCTGCCTCTAGAGTTATTTTTAGCCACAACTTTCCACTAATTCCCCCTCTCTTTCATTCATCTAGATTTTAGCACTTGAGTCTCAAGGCCGCAATTTTTTGAAAATTAGTGACATTTTTTTGTTTCAATGCAGTCGCTCGCTGATATGAACAACACAGTCTTTTGTCAATATCTTCATTATTATCTATCCGTCTGTATAAATGAAAGCATATTATTTCTCTGCTCAAGATGGGCCATCAGGCCAGCTAGGTTTTATATTCCTAACATTATTATTAAGAAAAAGTTACTTTTCAAGGTTAGTTTTTTTTTTTTTGAAATATGTTCGAGCATCTTCTGTAATGCGTTTGCCGCTGAATTCAAATAAAAGGACTAAGTATCGTAAAAGCGTCCAAGAAATGACTGTTGCGTATAATAGCTAAGGTCCCTTTTGTCCATTTCTTTACCTTGTGTCAACTTGGGGACGTGAATTTTTTTCCTTTCCCCACCAATTGCGTCTTTTTAGCCTTGCTAGTTTCAAGCACGTGTTCAGTCATATTTTTCTTTTTGATCTCCGTTCTCATCCCGTCTACAAGGGTAAACGTTTTGCCTTCACGTCTAACAAGTTAATTTTCATGGCGGGTAGTGACCCGCGGCATGGGCGATCATGTCTTCTAGTAGCTTACGCATTATTTTTTTATCCCTACATTTTATCTTTGGAGATATTTTAACGTTGTATCACGGTTAATTTTATCACACATCTCCCCACTTGAAAACATGCCTACGGCAAGTTCCAAAACCAGTGATACACATAGATAAAATTACTCCTCACGCCTGCCACTACTCTAATTTTGATCACAGGGGTGCCGACTGAGGAAATCTGCACCGACATTCAATTTGCCTGGGATATATTGGATACTAAACTGATAAGGTTGAAGCAATAAAGACCACCTCAGCAATCTTGCGTTTTCATGCTTAGCCTGAGATAAGAATACGAGGGGCTGATGATCCGTCTGGACCACAAAAGTCCTACCATACAGATAGATTTGAAACTTCTTTATTGCCCAGATTAACGCTAAACATTCTTTTTCGCTTGTGGAATATCCTTGTTCCGCCTTATTCAATTTGCGGCTTGCATAAGCGACTGGGTTCAGTTCCCCATCAGGTGAAGATGATCTTTGCAACAAAGCCGCCCCGAGTCCTACATTACTTGCATCTGTTCTTACGACAAAGTCCTGTGTCAAATCAGGCAGTTTGAGAATAGGCTTGCTAGTGAGTTTTTCCTTTAAGTCTTGGAACGCTAATTCACTTTGCGCAGTCCAAATAATTTTATCTGGAAGTCCCTTGCGAGTCAGATCAGTCAGAGGAGCACAAATAGAGTTAAAATCTTTGATGTATTTTTGATAAAATCCGCATAACGACACGAATGATCGCACGTCCTTTTTTGTTTGTGGTCTAGGTGCTCTCTGCAGTTTTTCCAAGTTCTTGGGATCAGGGGTCATGTTACCCTGATATACAGTGTGTCCCAAGAATTCCAACTCTTTGCATCCAATACAACATTTTGTTGGCCTAGCAGTTAAGTTCGCCTCCCTAAGCCTATTAAATAACATTTTTAGAGCGTCAATGTGTTCTTCAAATGTCTCTGTGGCGACGAGAATATCATCCATGAAATTCGTGATACATGGGTTATTCAGGGGATCCAACAATTTGCGCATCATCCTTGAAAATACACTCGGAGCATTTTTCAGTCCGAATGGTAGCATGTTGAATTCATAATGTCCTTCCGATGTGCTAAATGCTAAATAAGGTCTCACTTCAGGCTTCACTGGAATCTGGTAATAGCCTTTACTAAGATCCACCTTTGAAAAGTATTTTGCCTTGTTTAATCTGGCAAATAACTGTTTTGTGTCTGGTAATGGATCCACTTGTCCTTCTGTGACAGCATTCAGTTTCCTGTAATCTATGCACAGTCTGTGTTCCCCAGACGGTTTCCTCAACAAAACGACACTGGAGCTAAAAGATGATTCACTGTGTGAAATAATCCCCTCCTTCAACAAATAATCTATTTCTTCTTTCAATGCCTTCTCCTTCGCGAACGGAATAGAATAGGCTCTCATACAGATTGGGTTTGAGTCTACCAGTTTCATGTCATACTGTAGCAAATTTGTATGGCCTGGTTTATCTGTTAATACATCTGTATGTTCCTCCAGAACCTGTTGAACTCTCTCCCTCTGGTTTTTAGTCAGGTGCTTACTGACTTTTACCTGTGCTGCTGTTTCACAAGGATGTAATGGGTATTCATGTGAGGTGAGTGGTTCCTTTTGCATTTGAGTTGCGATAGCCAAGGTCAGTAAGGGGGTGCTTTCCTGGAGTGGTCTGTCCAGATACTTCTTTAACAGGTTTACATGATAAACTTTCTCCTTCCCCTTTTTGTCAATTTTATAGTTTGTTCTAGACACCTTCTCTAGAACCGTATATGGACCTTGCCATCCAATTTGTAATTTATTCTGGCTACCGGGTAGTAGAAGCAGCACCTTCTCTCCCACAGCTAGTTCTCTGTCCTTTGCCTTCCTATTAAAATATGCTGCATGTTTCTTCCTGGCTTGTTTCAAATTATCATTTGCCAGTTTCCATCCAGCTTTCAGACGAGTGGTCAGTTCGTTCACGTATTGATAAGATGAGGTAACAGTCTCTTCCGCCTTCTCATCTGTCCAGGTCCTTAATAGCGCTTCTAATGGACCTTTTATTGGCCTCCCAAATAGCAGAGTTGCGGGAGCCATCCCGGTTGAACTATGTGGTACCTCCCGATACGCAAACAATGCGGCGGGCAGGAATTGATCCCACAGATCCGGTTTTTCGTGTGCCAGCTTTCTCAGGATAGAAATGAGAGTCCCATTGAACCTCTCTACCTGGCCGTTCCCTTGCGGATGGTACGGACTACAATGAAAGTGTCTGGCTTGAAATAGCTTAAAAAAACTTCTTCCGTTAGTTTCCCCTTGAACTGAGAGCCATTATCAGTCAAGATTTGATGCGGGAATCCTAATCGGGTGAATATTGTAAGTAGTGCCTCTGCTACATGTTTTGAATCAATTGATGGCAGGGCTACCGCCTCTCCCCACATAGAACAAGTGTCCACCAGAGTAAGGATGTAACTGTTCCTCCTCTTGGTCCGAGTGAGAGGTCCCACAATATCCACTGCAACCCTCTCAAAAGGTGTTCCCACTATGGGCATTTCCCCTAGAGTTGCAGGAGCAGTCCAGTGCTTTGGAGCTACCCTTTGACATTCTGGACAGGATTTGACATATCTTTTTATATCCTCCGTTATCCCTGGCCAGAAGTAATGACAAGCTATACGCTGTCCTGTGGCGCTGATCCCCATGTGACCACTGAAGGGAATCGCATGCCCGAGTTCCATCACTTTATCCCTATATGAAGTGGGAAGAACCAGCTGGTTGTGACCATTTGTTCCAGTTCCGGCCTTCCTGTATAATAGTTTGTTCTTCATAAAATATTCCCCCTTGCTCGGAGGTGTGTGGCATTTGGGCAATTTTTTAAAACATGGCTTGAGTGTCCTATCCTCAGCCTGCGCCTTCCTCATCTCCTCTGGATGAGCATTTATAGGTTCACCTTCTTCCTCCTTCTTCTGTGACCTGGTCTGCACTGTCGCCATGATCACAGGTCTCTCGGGATTCCCCAAGAAGACGTATCTACACCCCAATATCAGAGGGTAGATTGGTTCATCTATCACTGCTGCTCTGATTTCTCCTTCCACATAGCGAGTTTTCACCGTTATCCTTGCGATGGGAAGTGTCATGAGTGGTATGTCCTTAGTCGCCCCTTGTATTTCCACTGTTTCTGTGGTATACTGACTTGGGTCCACTAGGCTAGACTTCACAACTGAATCATAATCCAAACCTGTATCATAAAGGCACCTTATGGTGACCCCATTACAAATAACATCCTCACAAACTGGGGGGTGATAAGGTTCCTGCTGTCCATTAGGATTAACCTTTAATCTTTGAGTCCCCGACTTCATTGCAGCAATGTTTGAAGGTTTCCTTCTACAAAATTCGGTGTTATGGTTATCTTTCTTGCACCATTTACACCATCTTTTTCCTTGGTTAAACGGTTTTCTTTCATTGGATTTTTGGTCATTGAACTGTGAGTTTCTGTCTCGATAGTCATTTCTTGGCCGTTCAAAGTTTGTCCTGCCCTTATTACCCTGTTCTCTATTTTCAAATTTATTAAATGGCTGTGGAGCTTTAAAAGTTTCTATGTGCTTCTTTTTAGAGCCACTTACCTCTGCCTGGGCTGCCTGATACCTCTCAGCGACATTTAAAACCTCCCCCAACTTCTCTGCACCTTGTTCCATGAGAAATTTTCTCATGTCTGGAGCCATGGACTCTCTCAATTGCTCTATCATGATCATCTCCTTAAGATCTTGGGTCTTCCCCAGAGCCGTCCATTTCTCCAAATAGGTTTCCAGTCTGGCAGAGAATTGGTGGTATGTCTCCCCAGACAACAGTTTGGCATTTCTAAATTTCTTACGATAAAATTCACCATTTTTTTCGTACCTCAATAACAAAGCCTGCTTTAACATGTCATAATTGTCTTGGTCTTCTCTGTTCATTTTTGCGAAGACTTCATAAGAAGTACCTCTCAGTCCCTGTGATAACTTTAAACTCCACCTCTCTCTCTCTAACCCATATGTAGTAGCTAATAACTCAAAACGTCCGAGGTACCCCTCGATGTCATCGTCTTTTTCAACAAAATGGTCTAAATGAAACCCCATAGCTGATGTTGAGGCTCCCAGACTGGGCGTAGCATCTGAGGCAAAAGGGCTGGCACCATTTTCAGGAGCCTGGCCTTGTAGCTCCAGCTCCCTTAGTCGTAATTCGTGCTCCCTTTGCAACCTTCTATCTTCTGCCTCCCTTTCGGCCTTTTTATCTGCTGCCTCCCTTTCGGCAGTCAATCTTTTTTCTTCTGCTTCCCTTTGCTGTCGTTTTTCTTCTGCCTCAATCTGCAGCCTCTCTTAATCTTCTTTTTCAGCCTCTAACCTCTTCTCTTCAGCCAACCTTTCAGACTCTAATTTTCTTTCAGCCTCTTTTTCTAATCTTCTTTCTTCCCGTTCAATATACTTATCACATTCAGCCGTTACATATTGAATTAAAACCTGACCATCCATTCCCATATCCTTCGCCGTTAGCACAGCAGCTGATCTGAACTTAGCTAGCTCCGCCATCACACAAAATACAATGATCAAGGTAAAATTTCCAACCACTAAAGTAATTCTAATTACTATAGTCTAAAGTAATTCTAATTAGCCAGTTAACTAATTAATTACCACTGGCTGTGAAGATTCACCAACTTTTATTTTCACTTTTAATTTTAAGGGACACTTTTAATTTTTACAATGTGTTCCCCTAATTTTAATTCTCCCACCAGGAGATCCTAATATTACTGCTAAGCTAATTATCCCTGGACAAGAGACCCCAATATATGTAGTGGATTTGATGGTACTGTATGGTTGTGATATTACCTAGTGTGATGCATGAGGTCAGCTGTGAAGGCTCCTGAGATAAATGTAGCTGTGAATTTACAGAAGGCCCTTCTTGCTACCACTTACGACCTCACACATATCTTTTTTACTAATGAATGTGGCTACGTTAAAAATCTAGGGTACTGAAATGTAAGGTGTTGTATTATTATATACAAACACACACACAGATATTTAATAAGTCTAATAATATTAATAAAATTTATAACACACTGAACTAACTCAAGCTGTTTAAAATTTTGATATTAAATTTTCTTTAAGTTTATTTGTTCTGAACCAAGGTTTTATTTTGGTCAGAACATATGAAAGGTTTTGAAATTATGAATGAAATGCATGAATATATGGCATAATAAATGAAAGGTGTGTACATATGTATTTTACAAGACTAGTTAATATTACTACTGTTTATATTTGTAATTTATCTGGGAGAACGATTAATGGATGTGCTGTTGGGGTGGCTTCATCACTCCCAGTCTATGACTACCAAACATTGTCCATTTACTGATGGGAAGAATACAAGTTTATTTCCCAACATGGTATGTTCTAGTTGATGGGAATATAGTTGGGTGTTAGTTAGAAAATAAGTTGGTGAATGTCCAGCAGGCCAGACGCTCACGTATCTTTGACTGAGTAGTTCTGGTGCTGGAATCTGGTGGCCCCACCTCTCCGTGCTTGGGGGCAATATAAGGCTGCTCTGCCAAAATACTATACTGCACGGGTCCTCACTTGTATTTTTACAACACAGCATTTGACACCACTTTGGTGCCAAATAAAAAAACTCACAGTTCTGAAATAAAAGTATTGGGTCATGTGTCAGAACTCTACCTCCTGAGCCACTTCTACACACAACACTACACAACAACACCACATAGACGGGGTCAGATCTCTCTGACCATACAGCACATCTTACCAAGTTGGTTTCACATAGTATAAGTTCCCCAAGACTACATATTCTGAAATATGTTCATTAGCTTCCTGCCATTGAATAGGATAGGTGATATGTTCCACTGATCTCAACACTTGATCCGCCCTTCATAATCCTTGCTGGCGTTTATGTATTTTGTTTGTCTCTAGACCCTGAACTGGGGCTGGGGATCTAGAGCGAATCCTTACTTGTTGTAAGGGATAGATTATGATATGGCAGTATCAATTCACTCGAAACATTAAACAATATTAAAATATACAAAGAAATACTTTCAGTCTTACCAGAATTATGAATAGAGAACACAGTTATATGCTAGCAAAACTCAGCTGAGCTGCTGGCTCTAGTATGGCGTCCCTCTAAATATTGCAATTAGCTTCTGGGAATTACACCACTGAAGAATTACTGTGTCTACTACTGGACAATTTATGATGAATGGCAAAAATGCGCGTCTGAGCGCCGATAATATGTTTATCTGTGGCCAATCACCGCCTTTCCCCCTTTTCAAATTTCAAACCTCCTACCAAAAGTCAATTCAGTCATACCTCAGTCAAGTATGTATTATTGTCTGTTGGTCCGTCTGTCTCTACTTGCGTTTTTTTACAAAAACACACTTGTTTATACATGCATTTCCTACACGAATCTGCCTCTAGAGTTATTTTTAGCCACAACTTTCCACTAATTCCCCCTCTCTTTCATTCTAACTAGATTTTAGCACTTGAGTCTCAAGGCCGCAATTTTTTGAAAATTAGTGACATGTTTTTGTTTCAATGCAGTCGCTCGCTGATATGAACAGCACAGTCTTTTGTCAATATCTTCATTATTATCTATCCGTCTGTATAAATGAAAGCATATTATTTCTCTGCTCAAGATGGGCCATCAGGCCAGCTAGGTTTTATATTCCTAACATTATTATTAAGAAAAAGTTACTTTTCAAGGTTAGTTGTTTTTTTTTGAAATATGTTCGAGCATCTTCTGTAATGCGTTTGCCGCTGAATTCAAATAAAGGGACTAAGTATCGTAAAAGCGTCCAAGAAATGACTGTTTCGTATAATAGCTAAGGTCCCTTTTGTCCATTTCTTTACCTTGTGTCAACTTGGGGACGTGAATTTTTTTCTTTTCCCCACCAATTGCGTCTTTTTAGCCTTGCTAGTTTCAGGCACGTGTTCAGTCATATTTTTCTTTTTGATCTCCGTTCTCATCCCGTCTACAAGGGTAAACGTTTTGCCTTCACGTCTAACAAGTTAATTTCATGGCGGGTAGTGACCCGCGGCATGGGCGATCATGTCTTCTAGTAGCTTACGCATTATTTTTTTATCCCTACATTTTATCTTTGGAGATCTTTTAACGTTGTATCACGCTTAATTTTATCACATTTAGTTACATTTTAATATGTACTAAATTACTTGCATTTCCGCGGTCGGCCCTTTTCTGTTCATTCTATCAAGCAGATATTTTGTACTTTCAAATCATCTTAAAATCCTCTCAGTGATAGGTCGTCATATCTGTTTGTTTAACCGTTCATCTCTGCTGGAAAATGAGACGGGTGAAATAATAGTAACCGACAATCATGTTGGAAAATTGATGTGCCTTCCTTGACCAGAATGATAAACGAAGAATTTTGTTTGCGCAAGCGACGGATAGTTAGATTTCTCGCCTGCGCGACACATTTATGTTCAGACAAGAACGACATAATCGTTTCCTGTACACCTTGTTACAAAGACATTACTTTATATGAAAGTAATATGAAGTTATTTGTAAACATTACCGAGACAGTGATCGGATGTTTTCATTCCATATTTGGGAGATATGACCTCTGCACTAATGCGCAGAAATTTCCATGAGGAAATAATTTGAATTACCCCACAAAGCACGCATGTTTGGAACGATTGGCAGACACTCGGAATTAAGGTACAACACCTCTTCCAATTGGAGCCCTGCTTAACATCGTAACAAACAAATGCGGGGTAGACAGGCAATATAACCTGACACTTCAGCCAGAGTAGAACACTGTGAACATTAATCGCGCCAAGAAGACAACCAGACCTTGCCAGAATAAAGACTAAAATCAGCTTTCATTTATCAGACTGGACTTTGTTTGAGCATTCTCAGGACTTAAAAGCCCAGGAAAAACTCGACCATTTTAACATGGAAAACCGGAATCTGAGGGAATTAAAAAACAAGTCAAAGTGGGAATTTATTGTTAAAGCAACAACGCCCCAGACCAAGCGTAAGAGACCTCTACAAGTGCCTTTATTTCTCTGAGCCAGCAGTCTGTGAGTCTAAAGGTTGGCATAAGTTGTACATTTTGAATTCTATATTTTTGCATTATTAACATGCGAACTATAAGGTATATATTGACATGTGAAGATTAATATGTGAAAATCGCTAGTGAATGTCAAAATCATTTGACGCTGGCAACCTCAGCATATAGAATGATGATTTAATGAACCACCACTGCCAGGGCTTGTGACTGCTTTATTGCGAGTGTCTTATAAAAAACGAAAAGCAGAGGTAGTCCCAAGTTCCATATGGAGCAGGGAGGGAAAGAAATGATGTACATACTTGTTATATTATTAACCTTTTCAACCAGTGTAAATGTAAAACATATTCACTCTAATGAACGTTTCAACTTTTTCAACTAGTGTAAATGTAAAACATATTCACTCTTTCACCTTTTCAACCAGTGTAAATGTAAAACATATTCTCTCTAAATGTAATGAAAGTTTTAACCTATCCAACCAGTGTAAATGGGAAACATATTCACTCTAAAATGTAATGAAGGCTTACAACCTTTTCAACCGATGTAAATGTAACCATGTACAGACTATAGAGTTAACATTTTCTTGTAAAGTTAAATATAAAACTATTCATTTTAAACGTAAAGATAGTTTTTCGCCGACTGGGATTAAGATTAATTCTCAGAGAGGTTAACAATTCTGAAGATAGATGGGATGGTGGAATAGGAAGATGGGGACACATAAGTATGTGTCGGGAAACTCAATACTCAGAGGGTATTTGTTTCTCATCTTTTGCCACACTATTTGGTGATACCACTTGAGGGTACTATTTCTGGAACAAGTGAGTGTATAAGTGGCCTAAAGTAGACGCTAGACGCCGCCATCAAACAGGTCTTAGAGACGCGGGACGAACTTTGCAGTTACTCCATGATTCTACTTGAAACGTGCTCCAACTCTTAATCTTGACCAGGAACGTGAGCAATCCAGTCACCTATCTGCGCTGAACAAAAACACCAGCTGGAGCAGAAACATTACTGACAGCTAAGTAGTCAAATAAAAGCTGCCAAGTGAAACTTCCCCATTAACATCATATGGTGATGACCAATTTTTGTTAAAGAATATTCAATTTGTAATAACTGTTAAAACCTAAATGAGTATTAAATTTTTTGTATATCTATCCAAATTTACAGTTGATTTAATCATTTTGAATGTATGTATCTGTATGTATCAGACAATTTCTTAAATACACATAAGCAGAGCTACTAAATAATAATAAGAGGATATTCGTTAAAATAACTCAGCTGGGGGCTTGAACGAGCTATTATAAGATTACATAATCCTTCACACAAGTTGTCAGCAGATCCTAGAGTTAACGTGCTCAGCCAATGCAGCATTGTTCTCGCTTTTCTGAATATCGTGTGAAACTTCCTTGAGGTACAAGCATCATTATCCCTCGTACAACTCTACCAAGTGTAATCTTGTACAAAGGTAGACACCTTTGAAGACCCACATCAGTTACTCTTGAGTTTTGGCCACTGTTAGACCACTACTGCAGAGCTAAGCGGAGGCAAACCGTGACAGCAATTACTGGCTGTGCATCAGGAAAGAAAGCATGTTATTTCAAACGATCATGAATGTTTTTTCATGTCTTTTCATCCAGACACCTGTGACCATTTTTCTCACATATTATTCCATCGATCAGTATTATAACCACATGATATTTGCTGGGGCATTTATTTTGTTACGTATTTTTTAATTGAAATATCTTGGGAACAGAATTTTGCTTTTGAACTTACTCTTTTTACAAATGTTGCCACAATCGTGAAATTCTCTAGAGATTTACCTGACATGTAAGATTCACTTAGCAACATAAATATTGATTTAATTGCTTTGACGAGACGTAAACATAACCCAGACCTGAACAACATAAGACAGTTTGGTCTTTGCTCGTATATTATCTCCACGCGTACGTTTTTTTCCCGCCAGGCAGTGTACTTTGTGTTATGATGCTGTACGTTAGATACACTGACTGCTCACATTCTCACGTGTAAGTCTCTTTTCTCACATTTTCTGACCCGTATAAGCTAAATGGCAATGTGTGTGGGTGCCTGTGTAAGAATGGGTTGACTATGCATAAGTGTGTGGGAGTGCTAATCCATAAATGTGTGGAAGCGTGTTTACGTGCGTGTATGTGATTATGCGTCGAAGTGTGTGTGTGTGTAAGTGTGGGTATGTTTGAGCTTGTGTAAATGTGCGAGTATTGAAGTGTTTGTATATAGCTATAATACTGTGTGTGCACATATGCGTTTGTGTGAGTGTTTGAGAATATTTATGTATAAATGTTCACTATGTGACTGTTCGCAAGTATCTAAGTGTTAAAGTGCTAATGCGTAGTTGTAAGAGCGCTTGTAAACGTACGTGAGTGTGTAAGAGTGTTAATGTGTAATAGGAGTGTTAGTGTGTGATAGGAATGTTAGCGTGTGACTGTGTGTAAGTATACGAGAATATGTTAAGTTCAACTGCTGGGTGATAGTTCTAAGAGCGCATATGTACGGACGGGATTGTGTGTATTAGAGAGTTAGTGTGTGGGTTTGGGAGCATGTGGTTGTATGTAAATATACAAGAGAGTGTGTGGGATCATTACTGCTTTAGTGTGGGAGAGTGAATAAGTCTGTGGTGAGTGTAGATGTAGTAGTAGTGTGTAGGTATGAAAATGTGTGCACATGACGTCCTGCAGGCAATGACTGGGCAGTTGAGGATGCTGTTGTAAACCTGTCTCTGAGGTGACGAAGCCGAATAATGCGATCCTCCGCTGCTGTTGTCACTCTGGGTCGTCCACTGCGATGCCGGTCTTCAACTGAGCCAGTGGCTTGGAACCGGTGCCAAAGTCGACTGATGGTACTCTGATGCACGTTTAGATGCCTGGCAACCTGACTTTGACTTTCGCCTGCATGCAGTCGGCCAATGTTGAGGGCGGGTTCTTTCGTTAAGTTATGTTTGAACATTGCTTTCAATGCGATTGTTTTAAAGTTAATAATCTTGGGTGTCATCGGGTTATTCCTTTGGAACCCCATCGATCTATTATAATACTATGGTTGTTAATGAGCAATCGTGTGTAATATAAGATGAATAAACAAAAGGGCTCAACTGGTTAGCCAACCTTGAAGGTCATCAATGGAGCAAACTCCTTCCTTTTTGAGTCCACAAAAAACATGTTTATTAACGTTACATTTTGTTCATATAATAATTCATGCATAATAATATTCGTCATCTATAGATTCATCTCCAATTAGTGCAGTCCAGTCCAAACATATATATATATATATATATATATATATATATATATATATATATATATATATATATATATGTGTGTGTGTGTGACAGCGCCATCTTGAGATCTGTCGTTCTCGGCGCTGGCCCCATCTGGGCAGTCATATTGTCTATGTGGTTTAGTGCCTTTTGATCACGTTATCTTCGAGCAGATTTATTACAAGGCCATAATATATGCCTACATATTAGTTGTGTTTTTGCTCTAGAAATAGTTGTGTATATCTGTGTTTTCATGCATTCTGGAGCAATAATCGCGTGTGTTATCTGTGTGGCGCAGATTAATGCGCGTAAGCGCGCAGTAAATTGAGTGGTTAGGCCAAGGCCTATAAAAGGGGTAGCAAGTGGCGAAACTGGGATTGTTGAGACAGCCGCCCAGTAAGAACAGACGAAGAAGACACACAAGAGCCAAGCTGTAAATGCCTTGAGCACACAGTCTATGAACACTGACTGGGTGTTCGTTTGATTGTTCGTTGGATTGGCCTTGAGCACGTGAGTTAATTTAAATTAGCATTAGTTTTCTAGGATTCTGAAATTATATCGATGTGGCTATTTTAATGTTTAATGGAATAAATAGATAGATAGATAGATAGATGTGAAAGTTTAAGAGCGATTATTTCATTCTTCAGAAAGGCAGACATAGTGTGAGGCTATTTCACTGCGAAATTTAGATAAGATTAACAATCGCAAGATAGCAACCTCGTGGTGATAAAAGGCGGTGATAGCGAGTCTGAGCAAAGACGCTCCGCGTGTTAAACCTATAATATGTTATGCCGAGCGACACGCGGTGTATTTAGTTCCAGTTTTTGGTTAAAGCCAAGAATATTATTCTTTAATGTAAGAGTAATTTTATTTTATCCTTTAATGTAAAAGTAATTTAGTGTATTTCACGATTATTGATTATTCTACTGTTTATCTTTAGTGGTTACTTAGAAGGGAGAATAGTCATTTAGATTTCTGCTGCGTAAGGCAAGTTGAGACAGGTGTTTCTCTGTTGGCTCCTGGTGGAGCATGGAAACACCAATCGTCACTTACGACATGTTCAGAGTGCGGGAACGAGTATTGATGTGGGTCGGTTGAGAGGTAGTAGTTAATTCTCATTATTGAGATTATTTGTTGTACATGTATTGAAGAATATGATTTTATGTCCAGTTGATTATTATTGTTATGTGAACATGGTTTGTGAGAGCACGTGGGCGTACTTAGAGTTGTATATTTCTCTCCTCCGCTCCTGAGGGAGCATGGGGCCACCGGTGTGGTTTGTCTCAGCATGAAGCATTCAGATGCTCTTGCAGTAGTGGTTTCGGTAGCAACCTATGTTACCCGGTGCGATTGCCAGCCTCATGCACAACACCATACTAGTCGCATTGGACGACGCGCATGAGTGTGTGAGATAGTTGATGATATCAGGTGGGCGCATGTTTTCTGTATGGTAAGTGTTATTATCCATGCTATTGATGTTCACTTAGACGTTGTTTTATTTATTATTTTTCAGACAGTCTATGAACACTGACTGGGTGTTCGTTTGATTGTTTGTTGGATTGTTCGTTTGGTGTTCGGTTGTGTTCGGTAGAATTAAATGTTGATCTGCATAAGGCTTTGGATTGCTTGAATTGTTAAGTCTGCTGCTGAGAGGGTTGCAAGCAACCAATAATTGCAACCCCTGTCAAACGATCCTTTATAAATTTTCTTGGTGCACGGGTCTTGGGTGTGAGGTACCCCTAGAGCCCCTGTCACAAGTGGCGTCGTCGACAGGATTGACAGACAGCACGCAGTGAAGCAACTCTTCAGCAATCAGAGCAGCAACAGCCGAAACAGTAGAACACCCAGTTCAGTGCAAGGCGAGGGACGGGATCATCCAGTTTGTCAAGATTTCTAGTCAACTCTGCTAGCAACAAGATGGCGGCACGCAACACACGCGCTGCTAGTAGAACTGATAACGAAGATGTGGCTGAGGTGGATGACCCTGTAGTAGGGCTAAATCGTCAACCAGAACGAGTACAGTACATCGTGGTACCTACTCACAAGAGGGTGCGGTGCTTTGGGGAGCGCACGGGTCCTACGGCCGAGGAATATGTCAGAGAGGTGAGAGCTGCCTGGAGAGTAGGGATGATGAGTAAAGAGGACCAGGCAGATGTTATTCTTGATAGTGTGACCCCAAGTGTCCGTAGGGAGCTGAGGATTCAGGCTGATGACGATGACCCAGAAGCAATGCTACATTCCATTCTTAGGGTGTATGGGGAGCGTCGGAGCATCCCAGAAGTAATGGCCGCGTTCTACTCTACCCGGCAAGGTGCAAGGGAGTCTCTTTGGGAATTCTCCCATCGCATTCACGAGGTGTTTGAAAGTGCTGTAAGGGCACAAAAGCAGAACAACGTCACTCCTTTGGCGCCATCCTTTCTTCGTGACCAGTTTGCTCCTTGTCTGAGAGATGACCTACTAAGAAAGCTTGCAAAGGAAATGATCATCAAGGAGCCAACAGCATCGTTCACGTCGGTGAGGGACTATGCCCTACGGTTTTTGGAGACTGAGCCCACTTCTGGGGCTGGTGTTGCCAGTGTCGAAGCAGCTTCGGGGGCTGGTGTTGCCAGTGTTGAAGTGGCAAGAACAGAGACTGTGTCAGATAGGCATGCATTAAACGCAGAAGTAGAGCGGCTGAGAGCACAGGTGGCTCATTTAGAGGCTAAAATTGATGCGATGTCTCAGGAGCAGGGGAGACGTACCAGGACAGTTCGTGGTTTTAGATGCAGAGAACTAGGCCATGTACAGAATCGATGTCCACAAAGCATTAAACTAGACCCCTCTGCGGCTGGGAGGCAGGTTACAGAAGGGGAGCAGAATGGCTCAAAGATAAAGATGGTTGGTGGTCGACCGGAGTGTGAGGGGCTTATTGCAGGGAAGAAAGTCAAAGGCGGCCAGGGATGTAAGGGTAGCAGGAGGCGACCCAGGGCACCAAGGAAGCCTAGGAAAATAAGATGCTTCAACTGTGGAGACCTTTCGAACCACATGGCAGCCAAGTGTCCCCAGGGCCCGCTTCCTAAGCGATGTTTCCATTGTAGGTCCCCGGACCATTTGATATCGGTTTGCCCATCAAAGAGCGCCCTCTCTAAGCGTACCAACACATCTACATTGCCGTCACAGTGCAAGCCAAGAGATGGCCGTGGCAACTGTCACCATAAGGGCGCCAGGAAAAGTGGTCGGCATTTAGAGGAGGAGACTCATCTAAGGAGCATGGCGACCTACGTCTTTACTGACTGTGTGTGGTATACCACTTTGAGTGGAGACCTCCCAGTACCAAAGACTGCTGTGCTCGTCTTCAGATTTTGCTCTTTTCCTCAGACCTACGGGTCCTGAGAGTTCCTCTATAAATGCCTTTGTGCAGATGAGGAAGGACATCCCTCGAAACCTTCGGGTACATGAGGCTTTGTCCATTTTGGCTGGAATGACGTCTCGATTGTTCGGAGGTTTTATAGCGAATATGAGTACACATGAGGGCAAGTTCGGGCACAATGGGCTAATCACCTGTTTGCCAAGTCATTTCGATTACATGTCCACCCATGGGCCTTGTGCACTTGGGTACCCTCTACACCTCGTTTCACGGGGTAGATGAGGTTTCGATTATGAGATGAGATGAGATGACTCATCTAAAACTCGTTGAAGGACACGTTTCCAGGCTACGAGGGGCGCACGTAAGAGCAGAGCCACCGCTGCAGAGTTTTGCAGCAGTCCGGAAAGAGAGATGTGACAAGCTGTCGTGTTCTACTCCACTACAGGTCGGAGAATTGGTGAAGAAGAGAATGCACGACGCTGAGAGATCCGAGATTCGTGATATGTGGTCAGAAGACGAGTACGTTGTAGTTCGTGCTCCCACAATGACAGGGGGTCCATATATCATCCAACGAACGGACAGAGCGAGTCCGAGCATTAGAGTCACCGGCAATGACCTGAGACGAAGTGAAGGAAAAGGTGATCCTCCAGATTTGGAGAATACGACTGGGGAGCCTGATTTAGTGTAGTTGTCGGGACGACAACAAAATCAGGCGGGGAATATGTGACAGCGCCATCTTGAGATCTGTCGTTCTCGGCGCTGGCCCCATCTGGGCAGTCATATTGTCTATGTGGTTTAGTGCCTTTTGATCACGTTATCTTCGAGCAGATTTATTACAAGGCCATAATATATGCCTACATATTAGTTGTGTTTTTGCTCTAGAAATAGTTGTGTATATCTGTGTTTTCATGCATTCTGGAGCAATAATCGCGTGTGTTATCTGTGTGGCGCAGATTAATGCGCGTAAGCGCGCAGTAAATTGAGTGGTTAGGCCAGGGCCTATAAAAGGGGTAGCAAGTGGCGAAACTGGGATTGTTGAGACAGCCGCCCAGTAAGAACAGACGAAGAAGACACACAAGAGCCAAGCTGTAAATGCCTTGAGCACGTTAGTTAATTTAAATTAGCATTAGTTTTCTAGGATTCTGAAATTATATCGATGTGGCTATTTTAATGTTTAATGGAATAAATAGATAGACAGATAGATGTGAAAGTTTAAGAGCGATTATTTCATTCTTCAGAAAGGCAGACATAGTGTGAGGCTATTTCACTGCGAAATTTAGATAAGATTAACAATCGCAAGATAGCAACCTCGTGGTGATAAAAGGCGGTGATAGCGAGTCTGGGCAAACACGCTCCGCGTGTTAAACCTATAATATGTTATGCCGAGCGACACGCGGTGTATTTAGTTCCAGTTTTTGGTTAAAGCCAAGAATATTATTCTTTAATTTAAGAGTAATTTTATTTTATCCTTTAATGTAAAAGTAATTTAGTGTATTTCACGATTATTGATTATTCTACTGTTTATCTTTAGTGGTTACTTAGAAGGGAGAATAGTCATTTAGATTTCTGGTGCGTAAGGCAAGTTGAGACAGGTGTTTCTCTGTTGGCTCCTGGTGGAGCATGGAAACACCAATCGTCACTTACGACATGTTCAGAGTGCGGGAACGAGTATTGATGTGGGTCGGTTGAGAGGTAGTAGTTAATTCTCATTATTGAGATTATTTGTTGTACATGTATTGAAGAATATGATTTTATGTCCAGTTGATTATTATTGTTATGTGAACATGGTTTGTGAGAGCACGTGGGCGTACTTAGAGTTGTATATTTCTCTCCTCCGCTCCTGAGGGAGCATGGGGCCACCGGTGTGGTTTGTCTCAGCATGAAGCATTCAGATGCTCTTGCAGTAGTGGTTTCGGTAGCAACCTATGTTACCCGGTGCGATTGCCAGCCTCATGCACAACACCATACTAGTCGCATTGGACGACGCGCATGAGTGTGTGAGATAGTTGATGATATCAGGTGGGCGCATGTTTTCTGTATGGTAAGTGTTATTATCCATGCTATTGATGTTCACTTAGACGTTGTTTTATTTATTATTTTTCAGACAGTCTATGAACACTGACTGGGTGTTCGTTTGATTGTTTGTTGGATTGTTCGTTTGGTGTTCGGTTGTGTTCGGTAGAATTAAATGTTGATCTGCATAAGGCTTTGGATTGCTTGAATTGTTAAGTCTGCTGCTGAGAGGGTTGCAAGCAACCAATAATTGCAACCCCTGTCAAACGATCCTTTATAAATTTTCTTGGTGCACGGGTCTTGGGTGTGAGGTACACCTAGCGCCCCTGTCACATATATATATATATATATATATATATATATATATATATATATATATATATATATATATATACATATATATATATATATAAGATAGGAAACTCTTTACAGAGCGACACAACAGGAAGCAATCTGATCATCAGAAGCAGTCCCCCCATCCGACAAGTGTTTCGGCCCGATTACTCCTTTACACTCTAAGGGGGGCGGGCCCACTAAGGTCATGACTCCCAAGCGTCTCAGCTTCCTGTTGCCTTGTATCGAAAATGAACCCATTTCACTTACAGTAGCAACTTTTAATCCACAACGCCAGCCGTGGGGGCAATTGTGAAAGTAACAAAGAGAAGACAAATTATTCCGTTCGTTCCGTCGCCCTTCAAAACTAAGGACACACTGCGACACGAGCAAGCAGCCGACGAGCCTTAGCCACTGCGCGCCGCAAGCCACTGAAATTCTGTAACTGACACACTCCCTATAGTATACATCGCCTGTTGCCCCAGAGTCGCAGCCCTTTCACTAGTACACCAGAAAAACTCAGCGCTGTGGACTTAGAAAAATTTTGGTGTTTTGTACCGCAGCGTTTATTGTCACGATTTCCATTGCCCATTGCGGTTGTTCCACAGCCAGCCTGATGCCTTTTCGGCAGTTTTGCTAAGCCTCTTCAGTGCCCTTGTTCTAGACTGTCCCTTCAGCCCCAACAGTTTCAATACATCATACACTGATGCAGCTACAAGCCCTCTTGCGCCCACTTCAACCGCCATGACCCTTGCACTGAATCCATTGTGTCTCAGATCCGCGGCCAGATCGCTATACTTGGCCGCTTTGAATGAATGTTGCTCGTCTAATCTGGATTCAAATGGCACGGTCAGTTCAATCAGTATGACCTGAAGCGTTGCTGAAGAATGAAGCACTATATCCGGCCGTCTCCGCGATTTTCTGATACTCTCTGGATATGCCCCCCGTCCAGGTAGGTCTACCGCCATCTCCCAGTCGTTTGCACAGTCAAGAAGAGATGGTAAACTGCTACCAGGTTTACTCGGTTTGGGGTGTGCTGACTTTCCTGCCCTCAGAAAGTATGTATTTGTGGTGTCTGGCCGGACTTTGCCATTCGCTTTCATTCTTGCCTGATCTATTGTCGCAGCAAGCTCATTTAGCACTTTGTTATGGCGCCAAGTGTATCGTCCTTGCCCTAATGCCACCTTACACGCTGAGAGCACGTGTTCAAGTGTCTGCCTCCCCTGGCACAGGGGGCACTTCTCATCATCTGACTTTCCCCATTTCACAAGGTTGGTGGCCGATGGCAGCAGGTCATACATTGATCTAACCACGAAGCTGAGCCTAAGAGGTGCCATATGCCATATATCATTCCATGTCAAGGATCTCTGCAGGGCTCCTTCCCATGTAGTCCATTGGCCTTGTTGGACCTGCTGCACTGCTTTTAGCAACCTCTTATCATTCTCAGCTCCTCGTATCTCCTGAACTACGATGTCTCTGCGTTCCCTGCTTGATGCCTTGGACCACCAGCGGATGTCACCATGCCCAAATCCCCGTCTATTCGTTTGTGTGTATCCGATTACCTCTCTCAGTTTGAGTGACTCTTCAGCAGCATCAACAGCTTCTTCCACTCTCCACTTCCTTCCCGTTTTCAGTGTGGGCTGAATGGACTTAATCACGTCATCAGCTGACTCGCGTAGCATCATTGCAAGCCTTGCTTTTCCAACTTTGTACTCTTCAACAACTGACTTGAAGGGAAGCAGAAGTTTTGACTTTTTGCAGTACAGTGCTACATCTGACAGACCTGGTGGTACCCCTAGCCATTTTCTCATGAACTTGTTGACCTTCTGCTCTATAGCTTCCACTGTACTTGTGCTTATTTCATATATAAGCAGTGGCCACAGCAACTTCGGTATCAACATGAACTGGAGGCACCACAGTTTGAACTTTCCCAGGAGTCTGCTTTGGTCTATGATCTGTAGTCCTCTGTCTGCCATTTCTATTGTCTGTTGCACTGCCTTCGAGTCTTTTAAAGAGGCATCGTACACCCTGCCAAGACTTTTAACAGATTCCTCAATGACAGTAGGGATTCTTTGGCTGGAAACTGTGAATATGACCTCTGCTATCTTCCCTTTCCTGACTGATAGGCTTCTCGACTTATTGGGTTTGAAGCTCATTCTGCACCAGCTGACTAGTTCATCCAGGCGTGCTAACATCCTCCGGGCCTGATGTTCATCTGACGTCAGAATTGTTGTGTCATCCATGAATGCTTTCAGCGGTGGCATGTGACACATTCCACCGAGCTTTGGACCTATAGCCATTCCCTCAGCCGCATTGAGGATTACCTGCATAGCCATGACGAATAGTATCGGAGAGATGGTACATCCCATTGCAACTCCAACTTCAAGGCCAATCTACTTCGTTGTATACTCTATGGTTGAAAATCTGACAGAAAACCCTGCGAAATACAGCTTCAGCATTGCTGCAATCTCTTGTGGAACATGATACATTTCTAGGGCCTGCCACAACATCTGGTGTGGAACGGATCCATAAGCATTCGCTAGATCCAACCAGATTACATGTAGGTTTGTTCTGTCAGACTTTGCCTTTTGGATTGCTTCCCAGATCATTGTGGCATGCTCTAGACATCCTGGTGTACCTGGGATACCTCCTTTCTGAATGGTAGTGTCAATGTACCCATTTGCCAGGAGGTATGTAGTGAGTCTTTTCGCCATTACTGAGAAGAATATCTTCCCTTCCACATTGAGTAGTGAGATTGGCCTGAACTGACTGATGTCTGTGGAATTTTGTTCCTTCGGGATGTAGACTCTGTTTGCCTTTCTCCATTCCTTGCTTATGAGTTGGGTTTTCCACGCATTCTTCAGTAAACGGAGCAGTCGTTTGAGAACCTCAGGGCATCTTTTATACATCACTTATGGAACACCATTAAGACCTGGAGCTGACTTGCACCGAGCTTTCTGGACAATGCTTTCTATCTCTTGCACCGTTGGGGGCTTGGTGTTAAATTCAGCTCCTGGCTTACTCGGCCATTTAAGGCCTGCCATGCTGCTGAGCGGCTCATTTTTGCGACCATCTGAATATGTCATTCTAAGGTATTCTTCCAGGTCTTCTTTCCTGATGTTTAGCGTACCCGACCGTGGCTGCTCAAACAGTTCTTTGGCAAACTTGAAGGGCTCCCTAAAGAATCTTTCCCTATCCCTTCGAGTCTTCCTTCTCTTCCTGCACAACCTTTCCGCTCTACAAAGGGCATTATGTTGGCCTTTCAGGTGCTCCCAAACTTGCCGTAACCCTTCCTTCTCTGTGGCAACTGCGTTCTTGAACAGTTTTCGGGCATGCTTCTTCTGTTTCCTGATTTCATCTATTTTAATTTGTCTTCTACTTTTCCGTGGTGGGTTACTTTCCCTTGCCTCCCTCACTCCGAACACTTTGCGACAGTGCAGATATATTATGTCGCCGAAGATTTCCAGCTTCTTCTTCAAAGTTAGCTGCTTCAGGCTGTTATCCAACTCTTTTGCCAAGGCTTCGTCCAGCTGTTCCCAAAGCCCTTTTGCACTGGCAGGTGCAAACTTTATTGCATCTCTCTTCCCGTCCAAGAAGTGTGTGAGATCATCATCTGGCAGATCAACTTGAATGTACTCAGCACTGTGGATTGACTCCTGGCTGCGTTCTTCTAACGTCTTATCCGTCGAGACAGAGCGCTGTTGATCTCCCACTGATGACCTCCCACACCCCTTTTTCGTTCGGTGGATTTTCATTCTTCTCTGAGTAGAGAATTCCCTACCACAGGCACATGGAAATTCCAGCCGTTGTTCAGAGCTCGAAGTCCGTGTAACGGATCCGGTCGATTCCATTGAGGCGCCTGTGGATTCATCATCCTCCCCCCTATATATATATATATATATATATATATATATATATATATATATATATATATATATATATATATATATATATATATATATACATATATATCAATTATAATTGTCGTCAAAATATGGTAGGCTATATATACGCACTGCTGCGATACAGTCAGTCGATAGTGAGACCTACCAGCTTGCGAACTTGGATCATAACATGATCAAATTACTCCCGTAATCTGGACTTCAACAATAATTGTTATCCATAACCATTCTTACTTTCATCATAATAAAAGCTGACCCTCTAGCCAAAATTCTCAAAGAAATACTCTGCACTATAATGACATCCTGGGAGTAAATAGAATACGTCCGACTCGTTCGGAGCTTATAATCAAAAGGGTAAACGTAAAACGTAGTCAAGCGGGACCATACCAACCCTGATACGTCATAAAGTTACTATACACTTCGCGTTCAATAAAATACCGTGAAGCGTGAAAAACATTCTTTATTTATAACATCTCAAGCATCTAATGCGTAACTTTAAAGTGCTCACAACTGTAGCAGACGACATCGTTAAAACGTGTCGTAACAGCCAATAGCAATGTTCCTTAAATTTATCGATAGAGACTCCATAAATGTCTGCTTGAAAATGAACTGAATTTTTTTCGTATAGCGTTATCCTTTTATAGGGTTTCAGTTGCGTAGTCAATGAATAGTGTTTACCCCAAATTTTGTTGCTTTCACGTGCGCGAAACATGAGCGTCATAAACACTATTGTCCACTGCGTTGTATTAATAAAGATTACTTAATGAACAGGTATGGAACATCTTAATTTAAAAGAAAGATAGATTAGCATTTAACCTTATACTTGAAGTACGCGGCTGTTGAAATCTATGGCGATGTAGTGGTAGAGAGGTAGGTGCGTCAGCCGCGGTGGTCTTTTCAGTCTTTTGTATTTTGCTGCTACTGGTACAGGAAACAAGTCAAAATGAACCTTTCTACGTTTCTTGTTTTGTTATTGTTGTGTTTTTTTTCATTTTTATTTTGCAGTTTCCTGAAGTGTGAGATAACTTCGTACGACTTCTTTTTTACACATCAATAGTTCTGTGTTTTCAGTACTAGGTTGTCTCCCTCCCTCCCTCCCTCCCTCCCTCCCTCACCTTTCTCTTAACGTTCCCAACAAGAAAAGGTGTGGCATTACCTATATTGGTGAAACTGGCAGACGTTTGGGAGACAGGTTTCGTGAGCACTTAAATGGCATTTATCATGGCAAACCTACACCGGTGGCTCTTCATTTTAATAGACCTGACCATTCAGGTAATTCTAATATTAATATTACTGCCCTCCGTTCTTGCGTCGAGGATGACAGAAATCGCTTTTTCTTGGAGAATCTTCTGGTTTTCCAAATGGGTTGTCTATCTCCCAGTGGCCTAAATGTCCAGCATCACTTTGCATGACTTCTAGTGGCTCTTCTTTATTTCTTCCGTCGTTGATTTTGCGATCTATCTTTTTATAGTTTTTATAGTATTTTTTTCGTTTCGTATCCTTTTGTGTCTTTTTAATTTCCGCTTTCTTATACGTCACTTCCATGGACGTTACCAGACTAGGGCTCTTCTGTATCCACCGCATGGGGTGTCTAAAACCAGCTGGTCTTAAGACTCTGCACACCTTTGTCTGAGGCCACCCTTTCCTCTCTTGTTCTATTTTGACTCTTTCCACTCTTATCCTATTTTTCTGCCGCCATCTAATAATATGTATGAATATAAGCAAATTATATACTCTGGTAGTAATGATAATCGTCACACAGAGGGAGTAGCCATCTTAATGACACAGAAAGCAGCAGCATCGCTCATCAGCTGGGTACCTATTAATGAGAGGCTACTATTAGCTAGATTTCAGACAAGATTTTTCAAGCTCTCAACTGTACAATGCTATTCACCAACTAACGACGCTCTTGATACCACAAAAGATGACTTCTATGAAGCACTTCTAAGTACCATCAACACAATACCCAAGCATGACATAATAGTAGTCATGGGCGATTTTAACGCCAAAGTAGGTGACAACAACGATGGAGTACAAAGATATCTCGGTACTCATGGCATAGGCTGTATGAATCAAAATGGTGAAAGACTTCTAGAACTTTGTGAAATATCAAACCTCGTTGTGGCGGACACCATCTTTCCACATAAGAATATCCACAAGATAACATGGAATTCACCTGATGGCAGAACTAAGAACCAGATAGATCACTTCTGCATAAGCGCAAAATTTCGCTCATCAGTTCAAGACGTCAGAGCATACAGAGGTGCAGAGATCGGAAGCGATCTGCATAGCTAAACTGAGAATTAAACTGAAGAAGTTATACCAACCGAATAAAAATAGAAGAATAGATGTACACAGACTGCAATCAAACGATGTAAAAGAGGAATATAATGTCAAAATGAACAACTATTTCGATGCTTTAGGCAAAATTGACAACGATGTCACCACCAAGACAATCGATACTAAATGGGAACAACTGAGAACAGCAATGACAGAAGCAGCTGTAGCGACCACCGGATACCTAGTACATAAAAAGAAAAAATGGATGAGAGAAGATACTTGGGATAAAATACAAGAAAGGAAAACAGCAAAACTTAAACTACTAGCGGCAAGTACACATAATGCAGTTGAATCTTGCAAACTAACTTATAACTTGTTAAATAAAGAAGTGAAGACAAAAACTCGAAGAGATAAAAGACATTTCATCAATGAACTGGCCGTAGAAGCTGAAAATGCTGCAAGAACTGGTAATTGTCGTGGTTGAGTTGGAGTGTAGAGTATTTGTCGAGTTGGACAACAGTAGTGAAATCGACAAGGGATAGTGGACTGACAGAGTTATAGATTACACTTTAGATAAGGTGTAAATAGGAGATGGACTTGAGACAACCTGGAAGAAGATTTATTCAAAGGATCTCTCTCTCTCCAGGCCTCAACTCACTTTTACTGTCTAAGCATCTCCTGCTCTCACTCTTTTCTCTTATCATACATAGAGATTATAGTAAAGAGCTAAAAATACAAATATTGATGGAAAGGTCGTGAAAAGCGTATTAATAAAGGTGTAAACTTTATTAAAGAAGAAAAAGCAAGGAATTAATGCATATCATCACAACAACATAAAATTACATCAATAATCATCAATAACCAAAATATGCAAAATACACCAACAACCACACACACACCACCATTCATAAAACCTGTAGAACACAGACCATATGAAATAGCTCCAGTAAGTGGTTTTTTCGTACATATCCTCCATGGGTGATGGAATTAACCTGAATAAAATCACTGTATAGGCGCTATCATTGGTGATTCCTCCCTAATTGCGCGAGATGGTCTGGAAGACTCTATTTTATCTCCTGCTGATCGAATAAACAAACTGAACGACAGCCTGTCCATAGATGGCTGCTCATACGTGCGAGGTTTTAAGTATCCAGAAAATACACCACAAGAAGTCACTTGAGGACAAAAAGTCCCAGGCGCGCTTATCTGGCGCAAGGCTCCGCTTGGCTGTAAATCCTGTTTAAACTGGTTTGGCTGTGGTTTGCTGAGTGCCCCGTTTAGGCACAAAAAAGGCGGGTGATATGGAATTCTGCTATAGGCATGCTGAGCGGGTTTGATATTCTGGAAGCCGCAATGCTCTGGCTGGTAATCCAATAGGCGAGTAGAGAACTACTACTGCGTTTGGCGATTCCAGATGTTGCGTTGGCTCCGTTGCACTGCGTGAGCTTAACTTGGCGTTGACAAAAAGGGGTTTTGATTCAGGAACGGGGTTGACGATTCGTTGCTAGATGTATACAGAAACCCTCTAGATCGAAGAGTATATGACTTTCTTCGCCTGACTGAAGTCTGCTCTAGCGATTCGGTCTTCCTGAAACCCGAAAAATGACTAGAACATAGGCAAACACATTCTAGTACTGTGTTAAAGTTTGCCTTATCTCATGATGGTCATCTACGGGCCAGGAAAATACACGAATGTCTTTGTCTATTAAAACCAGTCTACTCTTATAGATCACAAGGGACGCTCCCCCCGGACCTGGCCTGCATACCTCTACAGAAGTTCGGCGAAAGACGTAATCTAGAGTAAGACAACAGAAATCGTGCGAAAGTTCCCCAGGTAGAGAAATGCATAACATTATGCTCTATCTTGTCTAAGGGGCGAAAACCCAAAGACTGACCGCGATTGTTATCTTCCCCTGAAACAGATCACACTCGTTACCCAGGCCTCAAAGGGTACCAGCCGCTCGTCATCAAACGTTTTAAAGCGACCAGAGAAATTCCCCTGTTGGGACCACAGAGGGTACCCGCCGCTAACGAACCGTTTCTTTCACAGAAACCGTCTTTGGCTCGTTCTAACACTTAAAGCGGACCCGAGAAATGTTTCTCTGGTCGAACAGGTGCGTTTAGATAACATTACGTCTAGCGTTAGCTGACCGCAGCTGGCCAGCGTAAACAACCTCGGGTGGGGTTTGAGAGGGTGAGAAAGTTTGGCCACAAAGGTAGAAAAGGAAAGAAAAAGAAAATACAAAATGTCCAGGAAAAACAGAACATTTAAAGGAGTAATCAAATTATGGACAAGATGGTAAAATAGATTATCGGTCACGTGACAAGTGCCCCCCCCCCCCCCCACCTTTTAAAGTTCGAGGAATACGGACAAAAAATGACAGTAATTTATTTTTTCCATCGATGTCCGTTACATGTCGTAAGAACCTTCTATAATCATAACCAAAATCGTATCCAATTTCTGTCAGTACTGTCTGACTAGCTCCGAGTTCATTTCTTTTCTTCCCTCTGTCTAATAGACGTTCAGCGAATGGGATTTTGCGAGGCCAGTCGACACTGGCGCCTTCCGTTTCCGTGTGAACCTGACCTTGCTTCCGCAATTCGCTGTGCCTGTTTATGGTCCGGAAAATTATCCGCACCTGTTGTGGTTTTCGGCCTCGCCTGAACTCACTGGCCACTGCGTAGATAATCCGCCTGTTATGTGCAGTGTAATCATTGTTGGGCTCAGGCTGCTTATGTATATTTTTACCTGTCACGGGCGTGGCCTTGAATAACCCTTTATAGCTGCAGTCTATTGGGATTTTTCTAGCGCGTGTAACCCTAGTTGGTAAATAAAGCCGTTCGTTGGCCGAAGAAATGCTAGCATTTTTCTTCTGCCTCTCCACACCTACTCCCCTGTTTCGGTGGGAGCATTGATCAATCTTCAGACCTGTGCCGTCTAAAGGTGGGTCTGGAGCTTTCCTTGCCTTGCCAGTCACAACTCTGGCTTGGTCAACGGAAATGATCAAGTTGCTCTGTAATGGCCTGGCGGAGGCGACTACTTTGCTGTCCATCAGTGGGGTTGAGACCACTGGAATAATACGATTTGAATGAGAGAACTCAGCTGCCTGAAGCAGAGAGTAATCGATCGCATTCTGGGGTTCTACTAAATCATAACAGATCTCCGTAGCTTCTATCCGTGAAGACAGATAGGTAATATCTGCGAGTTGCAGAGTTTGTTGAGTCGCTTTCCCATTACTAGCATGACGTGAGCCAAGGCTCTCAACAATGGCTCCTTGTACAGTAGTAAGGCAGCTTTTCTCACTGTCTTCTGCCCTGAGAAGTGTGAGAGACTCAAATGGAATACCAGGGATCCCTTCACCTGGAACCCTGTGTCCACCATAAACGTCAACTTTGCCCTCCCCTGAGGAAGTTACTGGCGTCAGTTGAACTTTGTCTTGCAATGCGAGATCCACTTCCTGGTTGACAGGCCCCGCAGACTGCATGCAAAAGACTGGACGGTTTGAGATCCCGTTTGATCGCGAAGTGCCCGAGAGAAAACTCTCGGTGTGTTTTTTTCCAAAGTTCCTTGGAACGGTTTGGAAAGTTTAACCCTTTTAGCAGGCGACTTATTCTTGCACCTTTTAAGCTCAGGGTGATAAGAGGAGCGGCGCCTCCTTTCTACGATCGTTGAGTTGGAGGGATACGCCTCTGCATATGGTTTTTCGCTGTCCGGCCGGGAATCTTGCGAAATATAACGTGATAGGGTGTGGCTCCCTTTTCTCGACGTCACGTGTCGGTTAGGTGCTGCTCGGTCTGGAGCGTGAGAGGCTCGGGGTTCGCCGCTTGCCAGACGGGAACAATCCGTATTACAATGCTTGTTAGCACCTGTCTCACCTTTGTGCAGTTTCCACGCCTGGGAACGTTGCGTAATTTTTCCCGTGGCTTTAGGTCTGCTGTCCCGACGTAAATTCTTTCCTTGTTTGGGCTTCGGATCCAAGTTCAAAGGAAAGTCAATTTTCTGGAGTTGGGGTTCGGTTTTAGCAGGCAAGTTTTCTTTCATGGGCGCAAGGTTTGCAGGGGCGTTGACCGTTAAGGGCACAGTAGAAGGGGAATTAGAGTGACTACATTTAGTATCTGTTTCCATCCTCCGAATTTGGCTATCCAGTTCATTCATTCTGATTTGGTGTAGCCTGCTCCTTTCTTGGCTTTCTCTGTCCCTTTCTTGGCGCTCTATTTCCCATTGCTTGTCCCGTTCTTGTTGCTCCATTTCCAATTTCTTGTCCCGTTCTTGTCTTTGCTTTTCCCTTTGCTTCTCATCTTCTATCACTTCTTCTACATACTGTCGGGTGAATGCTTCACTCTCTCCAGTTTGTTTACAGGACCATGCCAAGATTAAACGGCTGTCAAACCAATTGTCTACCTCGTATTGATCCTGCAGGCTTACTGCAAATTCTAGAAAAGGCTGGATTTCGCTATCCTTGTACTCCATGTACTTAGCTACCTCGAGGGCAATCCTATGCACTTTATCTAGATCGGCCATTATATCAGGGTGAGCAAACACTATAGAATAATAGAACCTAGAGATCTTAGTTACCTAGTCCACTAGGTGCTGATTAACTTAATAATCAATAAAATCTAGGCTAGCCTGGGAACTTTAAAAACAAGAAAGTTTGTAGCTACTCTGATCGACAAGCAAACCCCCCAAAAAACTCCAAAAAATGTAAGTGATGTAAAACTTACTATCACTTCACCCCAGTTCTGTCAGTACTAAGCTATTGAGAGGATTGGTTACTATCGTCCGAATGAACACCCTCCCTTGGTACAAATGCAAGCTAGTAACTGACTATCTGTAGCTTCTTATCTCAGATTAAAGAGCTACTCCTGAAAAAATATTAACCCTTAAAAAAAAAAAATTTCTGACTTTTACAACAATAGTCGTCAGATTTGTCAACCAAAAACTCAGCAGTGATACCATCAACCTTTACCAGCTGTCTCATGTGTAGCATGAACAATAAATGTAACTAAATATTTATGATTGCTGTGGAGAAAAACGCTGTTCCGACTTCCTCCAAAAGAAATAGTACGATATGTCTAGGGGAAAGAAATTCCTACAATCTGCCGAACACTAAACTCTAAGAATCAAGATAGAATCTTGTGAGAGATTCCTACCAGACTGCAACCTCATCTGTTGCGATTGCTGCAGATGTAGTTCAAATTCCGCGGCGAGACCCCATTTGTCGTACTAGATGGGCTCTAGAATCTCGGACGGGCTCCCATTTGTCGTGGTTGAGTTGGAGTGTAGAGTATTTGTCGAGTTGGACAACAGTAGTGAAATCGACAAGGGATAGTGGACTGACAGAGTTATAGATTACACTTTAGATAAGGTGTAAATACGAGATGGACTTGAGACAACCTGGAAGAAGATTTATTCAAAGGATCTCTCTCTCCAGGCCTCAACTCACTTTTACTGTCTAAGCATCTCCTGCTCTCACTCTTTTCTCTTATCATACATAGAGATTATAGTAAAGAGCTAAAAATACAAATATTGATGGAAAGGTCGTGAACAGCGTATTAATAAAGGTGTAAACTTTATTAAAGAAGAAAAAGCATGGAATTAATGCATATCATCACAACAACATAAAATTACATCAATAATCATCAATAACCAAAATATGCAAAATACACCAACAACCACACACACACCACCATTCATAAAACCTGTAGAACACAGAGAGATGAAGTAACTGAGTGTCAGTCCGTCCGCTTTCGGGACCATATGAAATAGCTCCAGTAAGTGGTTTTTTCGTACATATCCTCCATGGGTGATGGAATTAACCTGAATAAAATCACTGTATAGGCGCTATCATTGGTGATTCCTCCCTAATTGCGCGAGGTGGTCTGGAAGACTCTATTTTATCTCCTGCTGATCGAATAAACAAACTGAACGACAGCCTGTCCATAGATGGCTGCTCATACGTGCGAGGTTTTAAGTATCCAGAAAATACACCAGAAGAAGTCACTTGAGGACAAAAAGTCCCAGGCGCGCTTATCCGGCGCAAGGCTCCGCTTGGCTGTAAATCCTGTTTAAACTGGTTTGGCTGTGGTTTGCTGAGTGCCCCGTTTAGGCACAAAAAAGGCGGGTGATATGGAATTCTGCTATAGGCATGCTGAGCGGGTTTGATATTCTGGAAGCCGCAATGCTCTGGCTGGTAATCCAATAGGCGAGTAGAGAACTACTACTGCGTTTGGCGATTCCAGATGTTGCGTTGGCTCCGTTGCACTGCGTGAGCTTAACTTGGCGTTGACAAAAAGGGGTTTTGATTCAGGAACGGGGTTGACGATTCGTTGCTAGATGTATACAGAAACCCTCTAGATCGAAGAGTATATGACTTTCTTCGCCTGACTGAAGTCTGCTCTAGCGATTCGGTCTTCCTGAAACCCGAAAAATGACTAGAACATACATTCTAGTACTGTGTTAAAGTTTGCCTTATCTCATGATGGTCATCTACGGGCCAGGAAAATACACGAATGTCTTTGTCTATTAAAACCAGTCTACTCTTATAGATCACAAGGGACGCTCCCCCCGGACCTGGCCTGCATACCTCTACAGAAGTTCGGCGAAAGACGTAATCTAGAGTAAGACAACAGAAATCGTGCGAAAGTTCCCCAGGTAGAGAAATGCATAACATTATGCTCTATCTTGTCTAAGGGGCGAAAACCCAAAGACTGACCGCGATTGTTATCTTCCCCTGAAACAGATCACACTCGTTACCCAGGCCTCAAAGGGTACCAGCCGCTCGTCATCAAACGTTTTAAAGCGACCAGAGAAATTCCCCTGTTGGGACCACAGAGGGTACCCGCCGCTAACAAACCGTTTCTTTCACAGAAACCGTCTTTGGCTCGTTCTAACACTTAAAGCGGACCCGAGAAATGTTTCTCTGGTCGAACAGGTGCGTTTAGATAACATTACGTCTAGCGTTCGCTGACCGCAGCTGGCCAGCGTAAACAACCTCGGGTGGGGTTTGAGAGGGTGAGAAAGTTTGGCCACAAAGGTAGAAAAGGAAAGAAAAAGAAAATACAAAATGTCCAGGAAAAACAGAACATTTAAAGGAGTAATCAAATTATGGACAAGATGGTAAAATAGATTATCGGTCACGTGACAGTAATAATAGGTGCCTTTATCAAATTACAAAACAACTATGTCACCAGCCTACTGATATGGAAACACCTGTTAAAGATAAATTAGGGAATCCAATACCAACAGAAAAAGAACAAATGAAGAGATGGGCTGAGCACTTCATAGAGGTGCTAAACAGACCACCACCTATAGTAACTCCTGATTTTAATAATGAAACACCCACAACCACCTTGCCAATAACTTGCGATGAATTCACGCTGGACGAGATCAAACAAGCCGTTAAAAGATTAAAAAATTTTAAAGCTGCTGGATTTGACGAAATTTCAGGCGAAATGATTAAAGCAGTTAATGACAACAACCTCTTGAGAATTTTAGATATTATAAATGAAGTATGGAGAGAAGAACAACCACCACAACAATGGAAAGACAGTATTATTGTAAAGTTACCGAAGAAAGGTGATCTATCAGACTGTAATAACTGGCATGGTATATTTCTATTATCAGTACCTGGAAAATTATTATGTTGCATGATGTTAGAAAGACTTAAATTGCATGCTGACGAAAAGATCAGAGAAGAACAAGCGGGTTTCAGGCCGAAACGATCATGTATTGATCAAATATTCACACTAAGAACAATTATAGAAGAATCAGTGGAAATGCAATCGCCACTTATTATCACCTTCGTCGATTTTCAAAAAGCCTTTGATAATCTACACCGCCCATCATTGTGGAAGATACTTACAATCTATGGTTTGCCAACAAAATATGTGAATATAATCAAAGCGTTATATGACAATGCAAGATGTTGTGTTAGAACAAATAAAGGGAATACAGAATGGTTTACAGTAGAAACAGGGGTGAAACAAGACTGTATTATGTCACCACTACTTTTTGGAATAGCTATTGATTGGGTTATGAGAAACTATACCCACAATGAACAATTAGGTATAAAATGGACAAATGGAAAATTCCTGGGGGACCTGGATTTCGCAGATGATTTAGCATTCTTAAGTTAAACACCCAGACAATCCCAAGAAGCAGTAAATAATTTGTGTCATCTTTCGGTTAAAATAGGTCTCCAAATAAATGCCTCTAAAACTAAAGCTATGAACTTTTCTAACGAGACCTTTAATATCATCCTGAACGGGGAAAAACTACAGAAAGTTGAAAGTTTCAATTATTTAGGCAGTAAAATGACTTAAGATGGTGACACAACAAGAGAAATTCATACTAGAATTGCTTTGGCAGCTAGCGCCTTCAATAGATTATCTAACATTTGGAAATCACGATCATTGAATATACATACCAAGCTTCGTCTGTTTAATTCAAATGTTATCTCAGTGTTAACATACGGCTGTGAGAGTTGGAAAATAACAAAATCATTGGAGAACAATCTGAATACATTCGAGAACAAATGTCTTAGAAAACTCATGAACATCAGTTGGAAAGAATTCAAGACTAATCGACAAATAAGAGAAGACTCTAGGCAGAAATATGTCTCCAACTATATAAGGAAAAGACGATGGTCATATATCGGTCATGTCCTACGAATGCAAAACAACAGAATACCATTGCAGGCACTCACTTGGGTTCCTGAGGGTAAGAGGAAAAAAGGAAGACCAAAAGAAACACTCAGAAGAACAATAATAAGAGAAGGAAGAACGTTGGGCCTAAATAATGTGCAAGAGCTAAGAGGAGTGGCGTCACAACGTACAACCTGGAGAGCACTAGTTTCTGCCTTATGCGCCGTTTTTGGTGCTTAAAGAATTTATTATTATTATTATTATAATACACTGTTTTTAATATGTCTTGATTTTTTATTCCATATTTATTTATCTCCAACTCATTCTGTCCTTTCCTATTTCCAGTCCCCACTAATATTACGTTTGGGCAGTTTATTGTTTAGTTTCGTTTTTTAGTTTCTTAGTATGTATTGCGTACATCCGCTGGTGGCAGTCATTTCCTTTTCACGGCACGCTCATCCGTTCGCGGGAAGCATAAGTGGTAGGACTTCGATGTCTTAAGGGAAGTACCTAGGTTTAATTTTTATATTTATTTAGGTTCTTATGTGTCCTATCTAGCCTTCACTTTCTTTCCTTTCCCTGACGAAGGCCTTTAGCCGTAACGTTGGCTATTTTCTTTGTCTTTTTCCTCGTAAGACTAATCACCTTTTTTCGATTTTATTTTCACACCCATCCATTGTTTTATTCCACGGATGCAACTACTTAGAACAGGATTGGTTTTTGCAATTTTGTTAATTCCTTTTGCGTTTTTTTTTTATTATTTACTTTCTTGTTTCGATATTTCTTTCTGGTTTTGCGATTTTCTTGCGTTATTATTGTTCTTTTTTCGCTCATCACCTGTGTTGTTTACTTTTCATCTGCTTGTATTGCTCTTTTTTGTATATGTTTCTCACCCTCGTATTTCTTTGACCTGTATGTAATTCTTGTCCTTGTCACCTGTTTGTAACTGTGGCTGACGAAGGGTGAAACCCGAAACGTCTCGTGTTTCATGTGTACCGTTAACTTGTAAAACTGATTTCATACCATTTTATATATTTTTTACTTTATATATTTGTTTCCAAAAAGAAAAGACAGTCGTCAAGTTTTCCGCCGATGTTTTTTGGGTGAACGTAAGAGTAACATTGGTTGGGCAAGACTCCGCCGTTGGGTCTGCAAATATTAACCTATGTTTCGTTCCCAACTGCATCGGAATGCCATCGGCTCTTTAAGTATCATCGGTCCTTAAAATGACAACTCTTTTGGTAGGTCAGTTGGTTCCTGAAAATATCGGATGTCGATGTTAACTGAAGTCGGACCCACTGTATATAGTTGCTGTGCAATTGAGGGACGATGAACTAGTCACTCGCCTTTAAGAATTTCTTTCTGTCTTACGAAGGCTACGTCGTCCATGTTTTACATCTAGTTCTGCTCGTTTTTATTCTACACGCGCTTGACCTCACTCTTCCCGAAGTCCATCTGAATTTTATGATTGGCTTTGTTTACATCATTCTTATTGGTTGTCACTGCTGTCCTATTTAACACTACAAAGCTGCCTACTTTATCATTTCCTGTGGTACCAGCATTTCTCAAAATCCCATTACATCAGAATGACGTGAAAGAAATTAAGAGGTTTACTTTCCTTTCCCGCATCACACTAATTAGTGCATTCTCCAGCGTAAACAAATATCTGCCATGGCAAAAGGTAAACATAAAACAGTGTGGAAAATTTGTATAAGTCAGAATTTAGTGCTAGACACATTCGCATGTATTTTGTTACAGGAGGAAGCAGCAAGATGGCTGTGCTAAGGCATTATACTGTACGGAAGGGACAATTTATTTTGCTGAAAAAAATTGGGAATGTTTTATTTTGTGGCCTCGAGGCTAGTGTAAGGACAACCCATCAACTATCATGCACTTTCCAAAAACCAGATTGCTATGTTAGATAGTTTCCAAAAACCAGATTGCTATGTTAGATAGTTTCCAAAAACCAGATTGCTGTGTTAGATAGTTTCCAAAAACCAGATTGCTATGTTAGATAGTTTCCAAAAACCAGATTGCTATGTTAGATAGTTTCCAAAAACCAGATTGCTATGTTAGATAGTTTCCAAAAACCAGATTGCTATGTTAGATAGTTTCCAAAAACCAGATTGCTATGTTAGATAGTTTCCAAAGATCAGATCCAACATTCACCAACAACAACCAATTCTCCTCTCACCAAGTGTTTAACATGACGAGTTTCAGACCTGGTACATGTGTGTGTGTGTGTGTGTGTTTGTGTGGAGGGCAGGCGGCATTAGATACATTTATCTCTCCATATATCTGCCTAAGAAACAGGTAAGTGTCTTTTCTTCTATTTGATCAAGTGAGTTTTCATCACCGCTGCTCAACTTATAAATAACGTTGCCATCTCATCACAAAGCTTTTGGTGTTTTATCTTGTGTGTCGTCATTTTATTTTTCCGTTTATTTGTTTTTTAATCAGAAAATCTGTACGTGCCCAGAATGTTCAGAAATGGTCGTTGTTATGGGTGTTTTTCTGATCTATGGGCAAACATAGTCTACCTTTCGCTCAAAATTACTCTTGGCAAATATGTGAATTGAATAATGGTGCTTCAACTCTAGAGAGCCTCATAGGAATTTACAGAAATCGAGTCCTAGGGCTGAAAGGATCCAGGCCATGTAAACTTTGTATCTTTCTTGACCTTCTATGAGTTAGGATTGTGCTCGTTCTGATGAGCCCCTAACTGATTTAACTCAGTAAAATATTACTTAAATAGCTCTGTTATAAGTATTCAAAATGGCTGAGACCCTTGGGTGCAGTTCACTCAAAATGACTAAATGAACTATAAATTTATATATTTACAGATAACAAAATTTAATAGTCAATTATTGTTAAAAAATATAAAATAAATAAGTGTGGGGTGAGTTTAGATAGAGTCTTTAAAATTTCTTCACAGGTGATGGTCTGATTTGAAAAGTTCTTTCTTTTTTGAAAACAGAGAGTTCACTTTGCAGCTTTGAATTGGTACTTAGCTGCCAGTAAGATGTCGGTTGGTTTCTGCTCCAGTCGATGCTTGTTCTTTGCAGGTTATGGACTGGATCACTCTCGTCACTGGTCAAGTCTGGTAGCTGCAACATGTCCCTCGTAGTATCGTGGGGTAATTGCGAAGGTGGTCCAGCGTCTGTTAAGACCCGTCTGCTGTTGGTGTCTAGCTTTGACTGCAGGCCACTTATACCACTCACTTGATATCACCACCAATTGGTACCACCGACTAGTATCTTGAAATACGAGAGAAACAAATACCATCCTGAGTATTGGGTTCCCCGACATGAAAATCAGGTGTGTCCCCTTTTCATTCCATCTGCCTCAGAACTTTACCCTCTCTGCATTAATATTAATCCCAGTGAGCGGAAAACATCCATTGCATTTATATTAAACATGTCTACATTTATATTTGCACTGATTAAAAAGGTTAAAGTATGTACATCAGTTCCATCATCATCCACTACCTGCTCCACATGGAGCTTGGGACTACCACTGCTTTTGGTTCTCTATGAGAAACCCGCACAAAGCAGTCACCAGCTCTTGAAGTGGTTATTCATGACACCATCATTCTATATGCTGAGGTTGCCAGCCACGTATGACTTGGATATTCACTTGCAATTTTCACATTTTATTTTCACATTTCTTTGGGAATACATACTGACTTCTGGCGCAGGGAAATAATTAAAGCAACTTGATTAAGATGCCTCTTATACGTGGTCTGGGGTGTCACTTTACAATAGACTCCCACTATGACTTAGTTTTCAGGTTCCTAGGATTCCGGGCTGTCCTTAAATAAGGTAGAGTTTTCTTGACAGTAAGTCCACAAGATGCTCAAACATGTTGTCCGGTCTTTTAGAGCGGAATCCTTATCATATTCCTTATTCTGGATGTTCTGGCTGTCTTCTTATCGAGTTGAATTTCACATTGCGATAAACTCACAATGCGCTAAATTATAAGCCAACATTCCGCCCACATCCAGATTGCTACTATATGACAAAAGCTCCAGTCAGAAATGATGTAATCTTACTACTCAAATGCCAAGCCAGTAGCATGTAAGATGGGTATATTTCCCCTACTCTCACGAAAAATTCCTGGGTAACAAACCCACAAATAAATGTGTTGTTTACAGTCACTATATATGGCATGCCAGTGTTGCTGTCTA